>JACXGI010013410.1:0-20878 GCA_016801175.1 Esox masquinongy | reverse complement strand
TTCATAAGTATTCTAAACCTAGAAAAAGCATCCTACATTGATAAATCACCATTTATATAAGTTCTCTAATTCTGTAGTGTAAAAAAATGTAGTCAGGTTGGCTAAAATTCTATAACTGGAAAAAACATGTTTTAGTTGGCAATGATTCATTGAAATAACTTGCTGAACCATCATGCAACACCAAATGTGGCTGGTTAACTAGACCAATAAAAAGACAGGTCAACATTGAAATTTCAATTACAACAACATGTCAGTCTTTTAATATATGCAAGTCAATTTAAGTCAAAACAATTGTTACAAGAGATGACGTTGCCTAAAATGGTAATTTTGTCATTCAAGTGGCTCAGTGAAAGGTTACACGTTTCACTGGCTCTATCTAACGTTCAGATAAAACATGTTACATTGTAAAGACAATCTAAACTTTTAATATATATATGTACCTGAGTTTTAATTCAGAAAAATTATTTAAACACTACACAACGGTAGCTAAAACGGTGATACCCAATCCTCCTGTAGTGAATGGGTATCAAGAATAAATAAAAAGGGAAAGACAACAGACATAAGACACATGACTATAGCACAGCAGAAACAAAGATACATTACAACCAACCACATAGAGAGACACCACTAAAAATCAATGTCATCTGTTTTGGTGCAAATGAAAGTGATAACAGGTGCACTGGAGGCAACAGTAAGACAACCCCCAAAATAAGGAATGTTTTTGCAGGTGGTGGCCACAGACAATTGCTCTCTCCTTATCCTTCCTGAGTGATTCTTCTCTAGTTTTGCATTTTTCTAGTGTCCTTGTCACTACTGGTAGCATGAGGGGGTACCTACAGCCCATTCAGGTTGCACAAGTAATCCAGCTCCTCCAGGATGGCACATCCATATGTGTCGTCGCAAGAAGGTTTGCTTTGTCTCCCAGTACAGTCTCAAGAGAATGGAGGAGATACCAGAAGACGGGCCGTAACACAAGCAGAGCTGGACAGGCCCGTAGAAGGGCATCAACTCAGTAGCAGGACCAGTATCTTCTCTTTTGTGCGAGGAGGATCAGGAGGTGCACTGCCAGAGCCCTACAAAATGACCTCCTGCGGGCTACTGGTGTGCTTGTTTCTGACCAAACTGTCAGAAACAGACTCCATGAGGGTGGCATGAGGGCCCAACATCCTCTAATGGGACCTGTGCTTACTGGCCCTCATGTTCCCCAGACCTGAATCCAATTGAGAACCTCTGGGACGTTATGTATCGCTGCATCAGATGCCACCAAGTAGCGTCACAGACTGTCCAGGTGCTCAATGATGCCCTGATCCAGGTCTGAGAGGAGATCCCCCAGGACACCATCCGTCGTCTCATCAGCATGGCCAGACGTTGTCTGGAGTGCAAACAGGCACGTGGGGGCCATACACACTACTGAGTCACATTATGAGTTGCCGTGAGGAAATTCACATTGGAACAGCCTGTGATTTCTATTGTTTACTTTGCTTTTCGGTGTGAGTCTGAATCCAGCCCTCAATCGGTTGGTGATTTTGATTTCCATTGGCCATTGTTATGTCATTTTGTTCTCAACAAATTACACAATGTACGGTAAAGATTTTGATCTTTAATATATTTCTTTCATCAAGACCCAATGTGTGATTTAAGTGTTCCCTTAATTTTTTTGAGCAGTGTACATTAACACCAAGCACATGGAGAGACAGCACTAAACTACATTAAAACCAGCACATAGGGAGACACCACTGAATTATGAAAGACAACAGAGCATGACCACAGGCATGATAATAGCATCCATGATAAAAACCATAGACCAGCCAGCAGAGCATATAAAAGCAATACAGCAGGACACAGACATATTTAGACAATAGACAAAGACAACAACAGCACAAAACTATAGAACTGCAATAAACAGGCACATCACATGAAGCAGTTACAGGTGAATGTGAACGTGTTTTTAAAAGTGGGGTGTTGAAAAAAGTAGATTGTTTTATCATTTTTTGTACTTGATTCCAATCGCTATGTGTAGAGAACTGAAAGGAGGAGTGACAGAAAGATGTGTTTGCTTTAGGGATTTTTAACTGGATGTGACTAGCAGAGTGGGTGCTGAAGGGATTTTAATTTAACACTTTTTCTGTTAATAATTCCATACATGTTATCTCATAGGTTTTATCTCTTCACTACTATCTACAATGTAGAAATAAAGACAAAACCTTCAATTAGTAGGCATGTCACAACTTTTGACTGGTACTGTAGTTGAATTCTATATATTTATATTCTTGTAATTTGGTTGACCCATCCTCTGTCTCCCAACACAACAATTGAACTCTGTAGTTGATTGATAATCACAAATAGCCTCATGGTGACCTGCCCTCCTGTAGTTGATTGATAATCACCAATTGCCTCATGGTGACCTGCTCTCCTGTAGATGATGGATAATCAACATCTTCATGGTGTCCTGCCCTCCTGTAGTTGATTGATAATCACCAACAGCCTCATGGTGACCTGCCCTCCTGTGGTTGATTGATAATCACCAATAGCCTCATGGTGACCTGCCCTCCTGTAGTTGCTTGATTATCACCAATATCCTCATGGTGACCTGCCCTCTTGTTGTTGTGGAATTTCTCTATCACACTGTCCTCCAGCGTAGATCAGAGAATTAACTGTATCTGGGTGGTTTAATGGATGATCCAGAACATAATTGTAAACTTCACCATGCTTAAAAGACAAACTAAATGTCTTATTTGTTATTGTCAAACATCTCCCAATTACTTCCCTTTCTGTGACTTAGTTGAATCTTGGCTTACTATTAAAGTTCCCATACAAGTATTGCATATGGGGGACAAAGAATTTGTTAGTCCTATAATTGAATATGTACCTTGGCTAAGTTTGACTCCTGAACAAATGTAAGCTTTTCTAAACAAAGAATCTGAATGAATATACCACAACTATATTGTTATTTCTAAACATTTGTAGGATATTCAAGTTCAAACTCATAATGAAATGTTAAAGGGAGTGAAAGCTTAGGTAATCCACTACTATTGACAATTATTAAGACTGATATGCAGGATTTGCTCAGGCTTTCTGTGGGATACAAATTCTCGCATGGCCTTTTTTAATTGAAATATTATGCAGAATTGTTTTATATGGTTTGTTATGTGGTACAGGATGTGTCTGTCCCTGAGACTCATTTTGCAGGTAGCAGGGTTGTGTGTGTACAGCGATCATTAATGCACTAAACCAAATACTGATTGTATATAACAGTTCATTCTATTTTTTCAGTGACATAGTAAAAATATAATCCAACCGAAGTTAAGAGCGCAGTGTAACAAATCGTTTAATGTTTTAACTGTAAATCAAAAACGCTTTCAGAACGAGCTGGTAAATCCAAAGACGTGTAGTGTACGAGGTACCATATTATGACAGAAAGACGTTTGTTTTAAGGATTTTTAACAGGATGTGACTAGCAGAGTGGGTGCTGTACCTGCGGGAGGAGGGGTGAACTTGACATCTCAGGGAGGGAGGGATTTTAATTTAACAAGGCCGCGTAGTGTACGTCACGTGTTCAAAAAGTGAGGGAGAGTAAAACCAGGAGTAACCACACGGGAATGGACAACGATTTTAACAAATGCCCGTGTTAACGACCGCGAATCCGTAATCAACAAGGCCAACGACATAAACGTACGGGAAATGCAATACCAAATGCACATTGTAACGACAAAACAGACGACAGTGCAGACTACATGCACAACGACATCGACCATTTGAACAAACATCTTTCTGTCACTCCTCCTTTCAGTTCTCTACGCATAGAGATTGGAGTCAACTACAAAAAACGATAAAACAATTTACTTTTTTTCAATCTACTTATTTTCTATTAGGACCCATGTAGTTTGCCATGATGGATTTCCACGTTTTCATGTTATTTCTCTTGTACCAAATAACACGTTTTCACAATGTTTTAAAGGCTCTAATTAAAATAACAAGGTTGATGAACACGCAATAAGCACGAGGGGGTGTTGTGTATGGTCAGTATACCATGGTTAAACGCTGTTCTTAGGCGCGACGCATCGCCGAGTTCATGAACAGAGCGCTTAGCCTTGGTATATTGGCAATATACCAAAACCCCCGAGATGTCTTATTGCGAAACTGGTTACCAACGCGATTAGAGCAGTAAAAAGTGTCATACCCGAGGAATACGATCTCATATGGGCTACCACGGCTATCAGCCATTAGCGTGAGCATGGTCTAGAACAGAAGCACAGAACTTCAACACTGGTAAAAAAATTCCCAGACTGCATCTTTACGTTGCTTTTGGGCCAAACAGCGTAATAGGGTTAGGCTACAAGTCATTCCATTTTATGCCCAAAGGGATTAATTTCTTTTCCTTTTTAAATCTCCTAATGACTCTCCTTGTCCAAGAATTATCCTTAATGCACAAAATGAACTTTACAATCTCCCCATCGGCTACACCGTACTTTAACAAGTACAAACGTAACTTTATTTTAACGTCATTACGTCGTTAGTTCACTCCAGCTGGTTCTGGTGATGCAAGACATCTCGGCGAAGAGAGGTTGCTAGTGGATACAACGGTTCTAGATCGCTCTTTTATGCAAACATGTCAGGAGACGAGGTAGGCTATCATCTGCCCTGCTGTATTCACTCTTCTCAGTGTTGATCGGAGAAGATCGTATCCGTATGGCAATAACCCTAACCCGACGTTTGTGGAGGAGTGACAAAGGGCACTTTAGTCGACAAGGCTGTTTACCTAGCAAGTAAAGCCTGCCATCCGACTATTCACTAGGTTCGAAATTAAATAATGTATTCACTGTTTAGTGGCATCAGCTGTGCTTACTGGGGATGCAGTTAATAACTTCCATAGTAGCTTTGGCGAATCCGATCCTAATTAGGTAGCTAGATGCGTTAGCTTGCTGCAAATGTATTCAGCTACGTTAATGGGTGTCCATTCTGCCCTGATTTAGAATGGGTGAAACGTGCTTTGGTATATGATATCTCCTTTGTATGCAAAATACATTTGACCAAAACTATTAAAAAATGTATTTCTTCATGTTCTGAATCATTCAATGGAGTCTTACTAACATATCGTTAAGCATATATCCGGATTTTGTAACTATTTACGTAAGATTAACCTGTTGACACCGGTGTAACAGACGTAAAGTTGATTTTGTATGCAGACGGTATCTCAACGGGGGCGGTACCGCCCCCCAGGGCCCGTTAAGAGGACAACAGGGGGCGCTGGAATATTTTGGAAAGGGGGGCATTGAGGTGCCCTTGGGGGGGCGTTTGTTTTAAGGCACGTTTACACCGAAGATTCACAACAATACGAGTTTAAAGTTTCAACTACTTGCACAAAACTGTGGTCTGCAACATTAAAACCTGCCAGTATACGCCACAGCCACTGGACAAGACAGTCTATCGTAACTCCTCTTCAGTGTTTCTGTCATCTTCCTGTGGCACAGCTCCCTGCTGCCATCATGGGAACGGGACGTCAGAGTATCATCTATAAAATTTCACCCGCATGGCGTGATACACCGTGAATGCCTTGTTCTCACAGTGGTTACACATTTACAAGAGGGATATTCCGCTGTTGGACCTTCTCTGAAAGCAGCTTAGCGTCCAGCATCCGGACGCATATTAAAACAATATTCAATACAAGTGGCTTTGTTGACATGACTGCAATACAACCAGACACAGTGCTCTCACTAACCTTCAAAGGTTTTTAACTTATTTCCTTTGAAAGTTAATCTTAATGCTAAATTTATTTCTAAATTATACCCAAAGTTTGCATTTTCTTTTTAGGCCTGATAATGTAAAAGCACTTTGAATTGCCCCTGTATACGAACTGTGCTATACAAATGAACTTGCCTTGTCTTAGACTTGTTCAGCCTGTAGTTGATGCAGTGAAGACAAGAGTTAGCAGTGCTAGCTAATATTAACAGTTGCCATTGGGGATGTAAACATAGTATACTATAGGTGTAATATCTGTATTTGTTATTAATCATTAAGACACATGGGCCAGATTAAATGTAATCTAGCCCAGGCATTGGCAATTTCTGCAGTTTGTTTACCACTTTTTCTGTGGATATTGATTTAGGTCATCCTAAATTAGTTCATTCTGAAAATATTGAGGCTTAATATGGAGACTAAGGACTAGAACAAATATACCAACAGTTAGTTCCAGAAATAATTGGACACTGACTCAAGTTTTGTTATTTTGTCTGTTTACCAAAATACAGCTCCGGAAAAAATTAAGAGGCCACTGCACCTTTTTCTTTCCTTTCCAAAAAAGTCAAAAAGGAAGGTTTTGAGTGAGGAACAGAAGGGTTAAAATTAAGAGACCACTGCAAATTAAACGCTTCTGTTCCTCACTCAAAACTTTCCTTTTCCTTTCCTTTTTTCCTTTCCAAACTTTTTTGGAAAGGAAAGAAAAA
This sequence comes from Esox masquinongy, assembly GCA_016801175.1. Taxonomy (NCBI): domain Eukaryota; kingdom Metazoa; phylum Chordata; class Actinopteri; order Esociformes; family Esocidae; genus Esox; species Esox masquinongy. The sequence continues at coordinate 14,435 of JACXGI010013410.1, read as the reverse complement.
GGTGCAGTGGTCTCTTAATTTTTTCCGGAGCTGTATATTCAAGTAACAGTTAAATAATGAATATGGGCTTTAAGTGCAGTCTCTCAGCTTTCATTTGAGGATATTCACATCCAGATTGGAGGGATTAGGAATTACAGTCCTTTAATATGTAGCCCCCTCTTTTTCAAGGGACCAAAAAAAGGTATTAGATCAATACCTTTTTCAAGGGATTGATCTAATCCCCCCCATCAGATGATATTCGACCCCCACTTGACCAAGAAAAAGAAGAAGAAAAAGAAGCCTTTCATTCTGGAAGAAGAAGTGGAGATGCAGTTGGAGAGGAAACACAGCAGTTAGAGGCCAAGGATGTGGAACTTGAGGGTGGGGAGGACAGAGAGTTCGATCTGGAAGAGGATGATGTAAGGTAGGTTTGCTTACACCTGACATGAGGAAAGGTAGGATTGCTTACACCTGACAATGAACTCCGGCTGAATCTTAATGGGCTTTCTTCAAATTCTTTCATCCTCTCCTTCCACTCTTCACCTAGTCAGGAGAGAGAACCTGTAAACAAATAACGTAGGAAACATAAAACAAGGTACAGAAGTTATGTGGAAGGTCCCAGCAGTGACTTTCGGCTCTTACAGACAACTAATCTGTCATGATTGGAAGGAGGGGAGTAATGCAATAAAACCAATATTTTGAATTTGCCCAAAAAAATTTGTTTGAATCTACAGAGCAATCTGACGATCTTGATGACTTGAACTTTTTCAACCATAAGAAAAAGAAGAAAAAACCCAAGAAAGTGTTTGATAATGACCCGGAGGAGGGAATAAAGGTATGCTATATGCCTTGATTGGTGGAACTAAGTTGCATGGGTACCTGGAGCAGAGTTATGTCTGTGGCAGCCATACTGACATAATAATGATTGTAACAGCCGTTGGTTTAAGACTTTGATAAACCATATTTCTTTCTGAAGCACTATTTTGAATGGAGTCTTGTCATATACATTTCGCCTCTGTATCAAGTTTTGCTGACAAGTTCTTCTAATTTGTAAAAAATAAAAAAAATAAAAACAAAACAGGAACTTAAAATTGAAGGAGAGCAGAGTGAGGCAGTAGAAGATGAAGAACTGGACCTCCAGTTTCCACAAAAGAAAAAGAAGTCTAAGAAGATTGAGTTCCAGGAGGAAGAGGAGATAATGGAGAAGGAAGATGGTATGGGGTGGTATTTTACCTTAGGTTTACAGAGTAATTATTCACTTTAGTGACAGGCATTGTCTTGAATGCTGATGTGTGTCCTATTATTTCCTTTAAATGAGTATACTTTTTGAATGTTAATTATGACAACGTGATGTTTCTGCTTAAGCTATTGAGGACAATGAGGGGAAAAACAATGATGACGTCTCCTTCAGCTCCCAGTCTGGTCCGACTTGGGTAGGAACTGACAGAGACTACACGTACGATGAAGTAAGTACTTAGTACCAGTCAAAAGTTTGGACAAACCTGCTCATTCAAGGGTATTTCTTTAGTTTCACTATTTTCCACATTGTAGAATAGTGAAGACATCCAAACTATTAAATAACACATGGATTCATGTAGCAACCAAAAAAGTGTTAAACAAATCAAAGTATATTTCATTTTGTATTTTCAAAGTAGCTACCCGAAGCTGATGACAACTTTGCACTCTTGGCATTCTATCAACCACCTTCATAAGGCAGTCACCTGGAATGCATTTCAGTTAACAGGGGTGCCTTGTTAAAAGTTAATTTGTGGAATTTCAATTCCTTCTTAATGCGTTTGCGCCAATCAGTTGTGTTGTGATAAGGTAGGGTGGGTATACAGAAGACCATCATTATGTCTGTATTGTAGTTGTCCATATTATGGATCTGATCCATAATATGGATCCATAATATCCATAATATGATCCATAGTATTACCCACCTCTGCTGCAGAGGATAAGTTCTTTAGAGTTACCAGCCTGAAAAATCAGCAACTAACTGCACCTCAGATTGCTGCCCAAATCAATGCTTCACAGAAGTAACAGACACATCTCATCATCAACTGTTTAGAGGAGAATTGCTGCAAAGAAACAACTACTGAAGGGCACCAATAAGAAGAGACTTGCTTGGGCCAAGACACAAGAAATTAACTTTAGACTGGAGGAAATCTGTCCTTTGGTCTGATGAGTCCAACCACTGTGTCTTTGTGAGACGCAGAGTGGGTGAACGGATGATCTCTGCATGTGTGGTTCCACCGTGAAACATGGAGAATTCAAGACACACTCAACCAGCATGGCTACCTTAGCATTTGTTTTTCAACAGGATAGTGACACAAAACACACCTCCAGGCTGCATAAGTGCTATTTGACCAAGAAGGAGAGTGATGGATCAGATGACCAGGCCTCCACAATCACCCGACCTAAACCCAGTTGAGATGGTTTGGTATGGTTGGACCACAGAGTTTAGGAAAAGCAGCCAACAAGTGCTCAGCATACGTGGGAACTCTTTCAAGACTGTTGGGAAAGCATTCCAGGTGACTGCCTCATGAAGCTGGTTGAGAGAATGCCGAGAGTGTTGAAAGCTGTGATCAAGGCAAAGTGTGGCTACTTTGAAAAGACTAAAATATAAATGTATTTTTATATGACGCCTTTTCGGTTACTACATGATTCAGTATGCGTTATTTCCTAGTTTTGATGTCTTCACTATAATTCTGCAATGTGTAAAATAGTAATAAATATAGAAAAAGACCCTTGAATGAGTAGGTGTGTTCAAACTTTTGACTGGTACTGCATGTCAGCAGCGTTTACAATATTTTAAATAACATTGCAACAGTCATTTGGTTACAATGTTTGAAGGTGCACCCTGACCTCGGGCTGTTGGCCCCTGAAATTGAGGTTGATGTTCCTATGTGACGTTATCCTCAGCTCCTGAACCGTGTTTTTAACATAATGAGGGAGAAGAACCCTGACATGGTGGCCGGAGAGAAGAGGAAGTTTGTTATGAAGCCCCCGCAGGTGGTCAGAATGGGCACTAAGAAGACCTCATTTGTCAACTTCACTGATATCTGTAAACTGTGAGTCTTTTTGTCTACGTTCACGTCAATGTCATTCATCCTACATACAGTGAGGGAAAAAAATATTTGATCCCCTGCTGATTTTGTACGTTTGTCCATTGACAAAGAAATGATCAGTCTATAATTTTAATGGTAGGTTTATTTGAACAGTAAGAGACAGAAAAACAACAAAAAAATCCAGAAAAAAACGCATGTCAAAAATGTTATAAATTGATTCGCATTTTAATAAGTGAAATAAGTATTCGACCCCTCTGCAAAACATGACTTAGTACTTGGTGGCAAAACTCTTGTTGGCAATCACAGAGGTCAGACGTTTCTTGTAGTTAGCCACCAGGTTTGCACACATCTCAGGAGGGATTTTGTCCCACTCCTCTTTGCAGATCTTCTCCAAGTCATTAAGGTTTCGAGGCTGACGTTTGGCAAGTCGAACCTTCAGCTCCCTCCACAGATTTTCTATGGGATTAAGGTCTGGAGACTGGCTAGGCCACTCCAGGACCTTAATGTGCTTCTTCTTGAGCCACTCCTTTGTTGCCTTGGCCGTGTGTTTTGGGTCATTGTCATGCTGGAATACCCATCCACGAACCATTTTCAATGCCCTGGCTGAGGGAAGGAGGTTCTCACCCAAGATTTGACAGTACATGGCCCCGTCCATCGTCCCTTTGATGCGAAGTTGTCCTGTCCCCTTAGCAGAAAAACACCCCCAAAGCATAATGTTTCCACCTCCATGTTTGACAGTGGGTATGGTGTTCTTGGGGTCATAGGCAGCATTCCTCCTCCAAACACGGTGAGTTGAGTTGATGCCAAAGAGCTCAATTTTGGTCTCCTGTATAAAAGACACCTGGGAGCCAGAAATCTTTCTGATTGAGAGGGGATACTTATATCACTCATTAAAATGCAAATCAATTTATAACATTTTTGACATAAGTTTTTCTGGATTTTTTTTTGTTGTTATTCTGTCTCTCACTGTTCAAATAAACCTACTATTAAAATTATAGATTGATCATTTCTTTGCCAGTGGGCAAATGTACAAAATCAACAGGGGATCAAATACTTTTTACCCTCACTGTATATTATGGACATGAATTACTAAATACGGCAAAGGAACTACCTTATATGATTATTAAAATGTGCAGTTTGGGTCTTATTAGTTAGTAGTTCATTGGACTGTGTAGATGTTTAACTGGGATTTATTGTTTTCTATAGGTTGCATCGTCAGCCAAAACATCTTCTGGCATTTTTGCTGGCAGAGCTTGGGACAAGGTACAGTATAATTGTATTGTTATTAGAGTTCCACTGCTGTTATTAGGGTCCTATGTCTCTAGGACCCATGAAGTCTGCCATGATGGATTTTCTGCTATTTAGAATTTTCTTAAAAACACCTACATTCCTACTCCTCTGGGACAGAATAACTGATCTGCACATAACATGGTGTGTAGCATCTACAGACAAGGTTCTAACATCGCCATATTTTTCAGACTACAAAGTCAAAAAACCTGGCCACTGCTGACCACTGAATTTTCGTGTGGGCTGTGTATAACACATAAATGCCTATACAGGCATAGATATTCAGTGCTTAATAAAACAAATTTACAAAACCATGTGTGCAAGCACATCCAGATTGGCCAGACAATGGCACAATAAATGCAATGCTTTTATATCTCTGTGACATATAGTAATTGTCTGACTTTCTGCCAATTTTTCACGTATGTGGTGAGTTTATTTTGCTGGTTGTAGTAGTATATAGAGAGTCTGCAAAAACAATACGCCAGTGTTTGGTGCTTCTTTTATTTGGTGTGCAAGGTAATCAAACATGCAATCTTCAGTTGTAAAAAGCAATCCCAACCAAATCTCCAGTTAATTCAACTTAAAGGGATAAATAGGGTCAGCTGTTTGAGTTTGCTTTGATTAACAATGAAACTGCCTGATAAATCTGACTAGCTTTGGTGCTGCCTAACAGAGTGAATTTGTCAGAATAGAGGTTCTAGTCAGTTTCTTGAAGAGTCACTTCAAGCCACGAACAAAATAATTTCCTGAAGACCTCTTGGAAAAAAGTTGTTGATTCCAAACAGTCTGGAAAGGGTTAGAAAGCCATTTCTAAGGCTCTGGGGCTCCACTGCCTCACAGTCGGCATTCAGAAAGTTCAGGACAGTAGTAAATATTCCCAGGAGTGGCTATCCTGCCAAAATATCTCTAAGAGCAAGGTGTAAAATCATCTAAGGTACAAAGAAGCCTAAAAGAACATCTAGTGATCTGCAGGCCTCTCTTGCCTCAGCTAACATCGGTTCATGACCCCACCATCAGAAAGACACTGGGCAATAATGGGATTCATGGCACATTAGCAAGGAAACCATTGCTCACTAAGAAGAATGTGAATGCTAGTCTCAAGTTTGCCAAAAACAACCTGGATGATCATCAAGAGGTCTGGAACAATGTTCTACGGACAGATAAATAAAAAGTATACTTCTTGCCCGACGTGCAATTTATGTCTGGCGAAAACCAAATCCTGTATTCTACAGTAAGAACCTCACGTAATGGTCAAGCATTGGGGTGGTAGTGTCATGGTTTGTTTTGCATCAAATAATTCTACTGGTGAATTGGCCATCCGTCCGTAAGCTGAAGCAGAAGTGCAGCTGGGTCATGCACCAAGACAATGATCTGAAACACACAAGCAAGTCTATTTCAGAATGTTTCAAGAGATTTAGAGTTTTGAAATGGCCTAAGTCAGTGTCGAGACCTGGACATCATTGAAATGGAGAGAACCTGAAACAGGCTGATTCTAATCAATATCTAAAGGAAGTGTTTGGTTGCCGTTATTGCTGCTGAAGGTGGTGTCACCAGTTATTGAGTCTCAGGGACTGATTACTTTTTCACACTGGTGCATTGGGTATTGCATAACTTTCTTAAATGAATAAATTATGAACTTCTCAGAATTGTAAATAGCATTACGTTATACAACCAGATGCAATGCCATGCCAATTGTCCACATGGTGGTGCAATAACAAGCGATATCCTAGGATATTTTTTAAACCTCACGCGCCTTACCCTGTGTGATGTAGTTGTGAAAATTGGTAGATGGGTCCATATCCACACCAGTATCAAATTTGCCTTAAGATCTCATAACGTCCGCCGATTTTCTGGCATTTCAAATTTTCGTTAAAAAAAACAAACTTTGCTACTACTTTGGGATTGAATGACCGATCTTCATGTATGTTGGCATGTAACATCTATTGACTAGGTTCTAAATACAGTATGCTATATTAGACTACAACATAAAAAAAATGTTTAAAAATAAATAAATTGAAAACCTATACCTATCTTTTTGTTGTTTTTTTGTGATGTTTTGGCAGCGGGCGTAGGAGTGAGTTTCACATTTAAAATGTTAGGGGACACATTTAAAATATTTGAGAAGTGTTCTTATTATTGTTGGGGAGACCAATTTTTTTTCTGCTTCTAAACATTGGGGGGACATGTCCTTGTAATGTTTGTCCCGGTAATGCTGCTTGCAGCATTAATTATTGTTGATTTTGCAACAGATCTATAATCAAGTCCTGTTTTTATGAATGACTATTACATTTATTTTATTTACAGTGGCTCCATAGATGGAAATAATCAGCTTGTGATCAAAGGAAGATTTCAGCAGAAACAGATTGAAAATGTCTTGAGAAGATATGAAGATATAGTAGTAAGTAGGAATTATACAGAAATCCATATCGGTGACTGGAAGCAAAATATTTTAAGAATAGAAGGTCCAGTGTAGCTCAGTTGGTAGAGTGTAGCACTTGCAATGTCAGAGTTGTAGGTTTAATTCCTATTGGCGACCAGGGCAAAAGTAATATGAAAATGTATCCACTCGCTGGAAGTCACAGTGGATAATACTGTGTGGTAAATCACTTATAATTAAGGGTAATAATTATAGATTTACAGTACCAGTTAAAGGTTTGGACTCACCCAAAGGTTTGGACCACACTTTTGACTGGTACTGTATATAATCTAGTGTGCCTTCACTTGTAGTTCATTTAGACATACTTTTCCTTATCATGTTTGGTGCATCATCTTGGCTACATGTTTGGCTTGCAGAGGAATATGTGACGTGTCACACCTGTTGCTCTCCTGACACCATCCTGCAAAAGGACACCCGTCTCTACTTCCTCCAGTGTGAGACCTGCCATTCACGCTGCTCTGTGGCCAGCATTAAGACTGGCTTCCAGGCTGTTACAGGCAAGAGGGCACAGCTCCGTGCCTAAGCCAACTAAGGCTACACCAGTCCTGGCTTCCCCTGTTCCCTCCCTGGGCCGGAGTTTTGGATTCTGTTGATTGGATTGGGAGGGGTTTGTTTTTGTTGCTTCACTATGGTGTGAGAGAGAAAAAAATATATTCTGAGACTTGAAGTGTTTTGACATAAGAAGCATTGCAGAAAAACCCAATTATTTTTTATGTTATTCAGCTTGAACTTTTCTGTTCCCTCAAAAAAAAGCCTTCCTAACACATTTTTCTTCCTTGGTATCCTGTTCATATATAGAATTATTGAATTCAATGTTGTTATAACAAAGTAATTGATATTAGATTTCCACTGGTTCAAGTATTGTGAAATATTACACATTGTATATTCACATACAAGTAAATATACATTTAAAGATACATTCAGGGAGCTCTGTTCAGTATCACATTTAGACTGGTAAACGGTACTGGCCTGTTTGCTCATCCACTATTTCTACTTGTGTGCTGGAAAGGACTGTAAAAAAAAGCCAGGAGAAAGCCAGAAGTGTCAGTAGGATTTAATGTGGAAGGGGTTGTGTGGAGTCTGAATTTTCCTCTTCTGTACCATCATCTGCTGCTTTTACTTGCTTATCTGGTATGTTAATCCTTCATCATGGAAGACTGGTAAAAAAAAAAAGCTGGCTGAAACTAAAGAATATATTGAAGAAATTAGGACGACGTGCTTGTGTGTGCATGCTTTTATGGCAATCACGTTTATTTCTATTTCCTAATCTTTTGAGTGGGCACCTGGGGTAAAGCCCTTTTTACAACGTTATTAAAAGTGCATTATACAATACGTGATTAAGGGTATCTTTTAAGTTTCTTGTTTCATATATCAAACAAGAAATTGAAACGATACTCCCAATTTGTTCAGAAAGGTACTTCAAATTATTTTAAACCTGATTTTTACTAATAAATATACAGAATTTGTTCGTTGCCTTTTTTTCAGTAGGTTCATCAGGCACTTCTGTTGTGCAATTTCTCCTTGAAAGTACGCAACATTTTTGAGTGGAATTACTCAAAATGAATTATGAATAATCATATATTACCGTGGATTGAGATTACACAATGTACTACAGATTTATTGTGCGAAGTCATCGCGCGGCGCAACTGCAGTAACTACGTGAAACACGCTTTATCAGCACATGGGCAGTGAGCACTTCCGTTTCAGCTCACCGCGCAACATTTCCTTCGTCTAAGCTTTCCAACGTAAAAAAGGTAAACAAACTTGATATGTTCACATAACTAATGCCTTTCACTGAAAGAAAATCACAATATTTATTATCACAACGGCAGTTGATATGAGGCCTAGACAGCAGATAGCCCTATGCTAGTGAACAACATGATGGTTTTTGAGCAACCTCCATTCATTTTAGCTAGCCACTGAAGCACAAGACTACTTGTTAGAAGCATTGCCACACTGACAAGTATTTGCTAGCTAGTGGCCCTCTTTCATTGTTATCATGTATGTATACGAATAACGTATTGAATGACTATCTATTTTTAAACGATGTATGTTTAGTTTTCTGTACTCCTTTTAGATAACTAACCGCGTGTTGGCTGAAGTCAGTCCCTCGTCATGAGCTTGTTCGGAACCAGCACAGGCTTTGGCGCGGGGGGATTCGGAGCGGCAACTACAGACACCCACAACCCAATGAAGGTAGGTAGCTCATAACATTCCCGTATTTACAATCAGTATTTATGGTTGTAATAATTAATTCTAATAGGTCAAATTCGAATGGAAAGATTTTGAATGCCTTATTTCATACAGGATGTGGAAGTTACCTCGCCCCCAGATGACAGCATCAGTTGTTTGGCGTTCAGTCCCCCTGCCATGCCAGGGAACTTCTTGATAGGGGGGTCCTGGGCCAATGATGTGAGTCAAGAGTTCAAGTGCTCACTTTAGACTTCGAGTCAAAAACCATTCACTTTCACATGGGGCTGTTCTATTTTTCAAGGTGAGGTGTTGGGAGGTACAGGACAATGGACAGACAGTCCCCAAAGCCCAGCAAATGCACACAGGTCCAGTCCTTGATGTCTGCTGGAGTGAAGTAGGCCCCCTCATTTCAAATATTTTCTAACCATGAGCTCTTGGAACAAAACTTGACTATTTTCCTTCCATCTCAGGATGGAAGCAAGGTTTTCACTGCTTCTTGTGACAAGACTGCCAAAATGTGGGATCTCAACAGCAACCAGGCAATACAGATTGCACAGGTAAATATCCCAATATGATTATGGTTTTTGTTATTTTTCATTTTTTTGTTATTTTCCAAACCTCTTGTTGGGGACCCCTATACATTTCATGTATTTTATTTGTTTTAGTGCTAGCACAACTGTTTGAACATGTTGACTAATTATGAACCCCTTGACTAAGTGAATGAGGAGCTAGTTCAATGCTACACTCAAATTGTACAATGTCGGGTTTTCTCCAAGGGGAACTTTGAGGATCGCGTATAAAAACTGTATTTTTGTTCCCATTTAGCATGATGCACCTATAAGAACAGTCCACTGGATCAAAGCCCCCAACTACAACTGTATCATGACAGGGAGCTGGGACAAAACTCTGAAAGTAAGAGGAATTATTGTGATGGTGAACTATCTGTTTTATATAATAGTTATGCAGTCTGTCGTGCAACTGGCAGTAAGGCTCCTGAAAGGTTCGCCTGCAGTTACTGACTTTTTTGACAGCGTACTCACATATGTTATATCACAATGAAATTCCCATAAATTACACTTAGTCTATTTTTGTTGTATTTTTTTGTCTTTAAGTTCTTTTTTATGATTTAAAAGATACCATGGAGCAGACATGTCCACATAGTAACTATCTTAGTTTCTAGTAGCTTTGCTCATTTGTTTGGTTTGCACTGTTTTAGTTCTGGGACACCCGCTCACCAAACCCAATGATGTCCCTGCAGTTACCAGAGAGGTGCTACTGCGCAGATGTGGTGAGGATCACCTCCAGTGATTAACATGCTTAAACTGGCTTTCTATGATGACCCTGTATAGCCAACGACTAAGTCGTGATACTAATGTTATTGAGCAGAGTTACATTTGAAATACATTATAGATAGGTGGTTTTACAAGCTTTGTTGTTAGCTTATTGGTTGATATTGGTGTTGTTTTCACAGGTGTATCCCATGGCTGTGGTAGCATCTGCAGAGCGAGGCTTGATTGTATATCAGCTCGAAAACCAGCCCTCTGAGTTCCGGAGGATAGACTCACCACTCAAACACCAGGTGACTGGTTTCACATACCAGGTGACTTACAGGTCTCCCTAAAAAAGGTCTTCTGATTTCAATGAGACTTCCTGGATAAATAAATGACCAGTACAATTACAGGACTGTCTTCTACTGTACATACACTACATTGCACTTTGTGCACAGACCTTTTTTACAGAGTGCAGTTTCCAATGCTAAGTAGTTAATGTAGTGTACACCCTAACACCACACCTCTTTCCTCTCTTTATATCAGCACCGCTGCATAGCCATCTTTAAAGACAAACAGAACAAGCCTGCCGGATTTGCTCTCGGGAGCATTGAAGGCCGGGTCGCCATTCACTACATCAACCCACCCAACCCGTGAGTGCCACATAGATACGAACTGCAGGAAAGCCCTTTGCTTTCATCCACAGAACCTACTTACACCTATGTATTTGTTGTAGAGCCAAGGATAATTTCACCTTCAAGTGCCACAGATCGAATGGAACCAACACAGCCACACCACAAGACATCTATGCTGTGAGTGGTGCTTGTTCTCTCTACAACCTGCTTTCATATCAGTTGGGCTACAGTCAACAAGAAGAACATGATATTGGGGTGTTTTTGACGGAAACTCATTGCTATTTCGGATCAAACAGGTGAATGCTATTTCCTTCCACCCTGTGCATGGGACACTGGCAACTGTTGGCTCTGATGGACGCTTTAGCTTCTGGGATAAAGACGCCCGCACTAAACTGAAGACCTCGGAGCAGCTGGACCAGCCAATTACAGCATGCTCCTTCAACAACAATGGCAACATATTTGCCTATGCCTCCAGCTATGATTGGTCAAAGGTAATATTTTGTCTCGTACAACATTATGATTGGTTCATTTTATTAATTCTATTCCTGCAAAATTAAGTTGCTCCAGATGTGAGCGTCTGCTAAAATTAATAAAATGTAAACATTTGAAATTATACTCCTTTGTGTTAAACTTAAGGGACATGAGTACTACAACCCTCAAAAAAAGAACTACATCTTCCTGCGTAATGCTACTGAGGAGCTGAAACCACGGAATAAGAAATGGTGAGTCTAGCTGCCTGTGATTGATGATATATATGATCTGGAACCACATTTATATTGGCTGTCACGACTTAAAATCATATTTTCTCATATCTCTAGATTTGGACAGTGTCTCGTCTGTTGTTTAAAAAATAAAGGATTGTCAAACACCTCGGCCTGCACAACCCCGTTCCTATCCGGTGCCAACACCAGTGATGGAGTTGCTGTTTGCTAAAAGATCAATCACACAAGGTTTTTCCATCTCCTTTGCATCTGACTGGCTACCCTGTCCCAGCCATAGGCATTCCAACAGGGTTTGAAAAGTAATGACATGATATTCTTTTGTAATATCTGATATTTTCTTTTCTACTGTCATTGATAACATGATTGTATTTAATGGGTTTTTTTCTCTGTTACATTGTTGTACAATTAATTGACATTGAATAATAAAATAAAGAGTAAGTAATGATGGGTTAAATTGTTGTTCTTTCTAATTTATTTCAATACTTTATTTTTGCACAATCCACTGATGTGAATGGGTCGCAGATGTCAGGTAATTTTTGCATGCAAATGTACTGGTCATACCTAAGAATACGACCAAGTACGAAGTTAAATATTGTAACATACAGGCAAAGATGGGGCATTATTTATGTAACTTGTATTTAAAATACAGCTGTCTAAACTACTTTTGAGTCTTTTGTCATTTGAATATCCCTGGCCTCAACGACAGTCCAATGTCCGTTGTAATAACATTGAAATGTAATTCTGTTCAGATGTTATTTGGGAGAACCACCTTTCAGTGCAACAACAGATTTAAGTATTTTGGGGTGGGTATGTACCAGCTTTGTACAGTTTCAGAAGGATTTTGCTCCATTCTTGGCAGACTTAATCCAGCAGGTTTGTTGGATGATGCTTGTGTACCACAGATTCTCAATAGGATTCAGATCCGGACCCTGTAGGACATTTCCACCAAAGCCAAAGTTTTTAAGCAGAAAAGTAGGTTCTCTTGCAGTATTACCTGAATTTTACTCAATTTTAACAAGATGCCCAGTTTGTGCTGATTAGAAGCATCCCCACAGCATGATGCTTCCACCAACATTTGTCACCGAAAGCATGGGCATTGTTAGTTTTGTAACACAGTATTTTGAGTTTTGGTCAGAAAGCTTTGTCACATTTGACCTGCATCGACTCACGTTTTCTGGCAAAATCCAGACGTTTTTTCAGATGGTACTTTTCAAATAACAGCTTTGTTCTGTGCTCACTGGGAAATCAAAATATTTGGAATACCCTTTTCTAATCTCCTATTCCTTGATTTCCTATTCTACAACTTCTGTAGAAGGCTTTGGTCTTCATTTTCCTTCAGACTGACGGCCTGACCAATGATCCTTCAGCATTTGGGGTTTCATCCAGAAAATGTGAGTGTTACTTAAATGATTCAAAGGGGAAGGCCAGTGTTAATGGCCAATGTTATTGTGTCCGTGAGCAGACTGCCATGTGTCAAAGTTTTCATGCTTCTACAGCACAGAGGTGAATACTTATGCAAGTAACATTCCATTGTTTTATTTTTCTTGAAAATGTTTCCCAACTTAAAACCAATATCAATTTAAAATAATGTATTTTGAGTTTGTCTTTTAAAATAAAATATCAAAGCTACATAATTTCTGTGTATCATTTGTAATTCAGTGAGAGAATTTCTCTGGGGTTTGAATAGAAAACAACAGCAAAATTTAATGTACATAAAGAATAATTCAATCATTTTTTTGCTCTGAAATGCACCAAACTAGGAACTTCTGCTACTATGAACATCAGCCAAATTCTCACAATTCTCACCTGACCATTTCTCTGTCTAGGGTTGCATCCTAAAATTCTTACATCATGAAATTCTTGATCTCAGATTAAAGGATTAGTTGAATGAATGGACAGTCCTGAATAATTAACCCTTGAGAATGACATGCATTTAGCCTTGTCAAAGATCTCCACATATTTACCACATTATTTCCAGAAGCCAGCAGCAGTCCTCACGCCGAGTGAGCAGCTTTTGTAATTACAGTCTGACAATTTGTATTTATTTAGAATGTTTTCTTTTAAGAATGTAGGCAAATGGCATTGGCAACAAGCAATTTTCTTTTAATAAACACAATAAAAACATGCACTTTTGTTAATTTTAGTGAAAAGAAGACAGGGAAAATACCATAACTTTCATAAGGTGGTCCTAAAATATTTTTTTGTACACAAGCCTTGGTCAACAAACTCCATGACCTGGGGATCAGCCCCTCTCTCTGCAACTGGACTTTGGACTTCCTAACCAACAGACCCCAGTCTGTCAGGTTAGACAACTTCACCTCCTCCACCCTGATCCTGAACACTGGTGTTCCACAAGGCTGTGTGCTGAGCCCACTCCTGTACTCCCTCTTATTTTCATCTTCGAAACATTGCAAAAATCAGAAACTTTCTGTCAAAAACTGATGCAGAAAAACTAATTCACGCTTTTGTTACTTCTAGATTAGATTACTGCAATGCTCTTCTTTCCGGTTACCCTGATAAATCAATAAATAAACTTCAATTAGTGCTGCACACAGCTGCTAGAATCCTAACTAGAACAAAAAAATGTGAACACATTACTCCAGTACTAGCCTCTTTACACTGGCTGACTGTTAGGGTTAGGGCTGATTTTAAGGTTTTATTGTTAACCTATAAATCAATACATGGACTTGCTCCTACTTACCTCGCTGAAATGATGAAGCCATACATACCTACACGTAACCTTATATCGCAAGATGCAGGCCTTTTAATTGTACCTAGAATTTCTAAACAAACAGCCGGAGGCAGGGCTTTCTCTCATAGAGCTCCACTGCTGTAGAATGATTTGC
>JACXGI010013409.1:6675-20979 GCA_016801175.1 Esox masquinongy | reverse complement strand
ATATATATAACCAATAATATAACATATATATAGCCTACACGAATATCCGCGCTATCATGCTCTACAAATCTGAAAAAGGCTTCGGTATATTTGTGCAAATTTCACTTAAATCCTTTAGCCTAGATGAAGCTAGTTTATTTCCGTCAACCGGTAATTTGACAGTGCAAGGCCGCGTTTCGATAACACAGAATATTTTATAATTAAACGCCTCGGCGACAAAAACAGCAAGCCTTGAAATGAATGTTATTAGTTATTGAGATTACCACTTTTCAATACATTGCTTTTTATTGTATCAATTGGTCTCCTAATGCTCCACAACCACAAGCAAAACAAAGGCCGACGTTAAGCCATATTGTATACGGTTACCCAAAGCAGGAAATAAAGGCAAGAAAATGCCAAGAGATACAGCTCGCCAGAGCACACGTTATTACCTGAAACTGGATTTCTAAGACTGTCAACGTCGTTCCAATCTGTGTCACAATAGTCCGCTTTCAGAAGGCATACATGGTTTCAGCGGTGCAAGAAATTTCAAGATAGCGGTATTAATTTTAAGACAATTTAATAAATTTAAAGGGCCAGGCACTCGCGCAACTCGACCAGGATTTGACTAAATTTTCACGAGCAATCTCATCACCACACCCATGAAGAAACTGGGAACATGGCAACAGCCTACGCCGAGGGGTGCATTCACGGAGATGTCGTGTATTTTCTTCTTACTTATTCCTAAAACATGCCCAAACGTATTCTTAACATATTTTTATGATTTGTGTCACTCATTTGGCTCTACTACATACGTTTCAGGTTTTCTAGTACAAGAGTGAGCAACTCCATCGTGTCGCAATAGCTTTGTTATACCCACAGGAAAATGGTTTTGTCTGTCGGGCTCCCCTCAACATAAAGAACAAGCGTACAGGAAACAAATAGTTACAGTGATCTATAAACAGCCATCGCGGTAGTCTGGATACATTTATATTGTTTTGAAGAGTTATTCTCTGTTGGAGTTTTAATCACAAACGACATACAGTCTAGTCTTTCATTGCGTTGTTTGTTACAGCCGTGGCTCTCGAGCCACGCCGTGGCTTGAGCATTGGGAAGTGAAGTGTGCAATAAAGGCGTGCAATTTACAGTGCTTTAGTATCAGGAAACCACAACATAAATCAGTGTGTACTAAATGTACATGAATAAATAGTCATTCACGTTAATATGAGGAATCTGGCAATGTAATATTATTAGTCCACACTTTTGCACTTTTTATGCAAAACATGGCCATGTTAAATTACAACAGTTCAATACTAACATTACAATACACATCCTTAGGTTTTACTATTACAGGCTAAAGGTGTTGGCTTCCGTAGAGCTGTTTTTTAACAGGCGTCTCAATTCTGATATTTTTCCCACATTCAGTTTTTATCACATCAGATCTTTTTCAGAGATAACAGGTTGGTTCTAAATTACCATTTAGTGTGGAAAATATCACAATTAGGCTGCTTGTGTAAACAAATTCTAGTTGAGAACATTGAAACCTAATTGCACTGAATTGGTGTCAAGTGGCTCATGACGTTATGTATTCATTCATTCATTCTTTTATAGATTGTATTTCTTAATCACTAATATTTTTATAGCACTGGTGAAAGGTGCCTGGTCTCATTTTGGTGTTAAGGGGATAAACAGTAGAACAGGATTCCTCTCCATTAGGACATTATGAATCTTTAATAGGCCCAATGAAAGGGAACAGTGGGATAGAATCTTCCTCATCTCTGCAAGAGCTATAATCAATAAAGGGGAGATGAAAGTTGCACAGCCCTCGGTTTCCTTTTGGAATGACATGGGGTCAGATTAAGTCTAATTTAATTCACACAGCAGTAGATTACCCCAGCTAATCCCTTTTTCCTAAATGCATTATGAGGATTAGGATTAAAAAAATATAGTGTGGAGATCAACATGTAAAACCCTCAACCCTGTTTTCCTCTTCATCATCCCTGCACCCTCTTTATGAGAGTGGGTGGGTCTTTATCATCCTTACACCATCTATATGAGAGTGGGTGGGCCTTTATCATCCCTGCAGTATCTATGAGAGTGGGTTGGTCTTTATCATTGTTGCAGCCTCTATATGAGAGTGAGTTGGCTCTCATCATCCCTGTCCCCTCTTCATCATCCCTGCAGCCACTATACGAGAGTGGATTGGCTCTCATCATCCCTGCAGCCTCTATATGAGAGTGGGTGAGCCTTAACCATCCTTACACCATCTATATGAGAGTGGGTGGGCCTTTATCATCCCTGCAGCCTCTATGAGAGTGGGTTGGTCTTCATCATCCTCGCAACTTCTATATGAGAGTGGGTTGGCTCTCATCATCCCTGTACCCTTTTCATCATCCCTGCAGCCTCTATATGAAAGTGGGTTGACCTTCCTCATCCCTGCACCCTCTTCATCATCCCTGCAGCCTCTGTATGAGAGTGGGTGAGCCTTTATCATCCCTGCAGTCTCTATATGAGAGTGGGTTGGTCGTTACCATCCCTGCAGTCTTTATATGAGAGTGGGTTGGTCTTCATCATCCCTGCACCCTCTTCATTATCCCTGCAGCCTCTATGAGAGTGGGTTGGTCTTCATCATCCCCGCAGCTTCTATATGAGAGTGGGTTGGCTCTCATCATCCCTGTACCCTTTTCATCATCCCTGCAGCCTCTATATGAGAGTGGGTTGACCTTCCTCATCCCTGCACCCTCTTCATCATCCCTGCAGCCTCTATATGAGAGTGGGCTGACCTTCCTTATCCCTGCACCCTCTTCTCATCCCTGCAGCCTCTATATGAGAGTGGGTTGGCTCTCATCCCTGTACCCTCTTCATCATCTCAATGACTGTTTTTACAGTACAATAGTTTTATTTAGATGAGACTTGTTTTGCATGACAGATTACTGTTATGAAAAAATGTATAGTGAAATGATATGGTGAAAACTTTTCAGGGAGATATCCCCTACGGCTACTAAGGTCTAAAGACAACGACTCGCTCAAGGTGTATTAATGTGGAATGAGCTGTGACGTAGGAAGTCTGGGTTTGAAGTTTTTCTGTCTTCATACACAGAATAAACAGTTAGGTCCAGAAATAAGTGGACACTGACACAAGTTTTGTTATTTTGGCTATTTACCAAAATATTTTCAAGTTACAGCACAATAACGAATACGGGCTTAAAGTGCAGTCTCTCAGCTTTAATTTGAGGGTATTCACATCCAAATTGGAGGAATGGTTTAAGAATTGCAGCTCTTTAATATGTAGCCCCCTCTTTTTCAAAGGACCCAAAGTAATTGGACAATTGACTCAGAAGTTGTTTCACGGACAAGTGTGGGCTATTCCTTCATTATTTCCTCATCAATTAAGCAGGTAAAAGGTCTGGAGTTGATTCCAGGTGTAGCATTCGCATTTGGAAGCTGTTGCTGTAAACCCACAACATGTGGTCAAAGGAGCTCTCAATGCAAGTGAAACAGGCCATCCTTAGGCGGCAAAAAAATCCATCCGAAAGATAGCAGGAACATTAGGAGTGGCCAAATCAACAGTTTGGTACATTCAGAGAAAAAAAAACGCACTGGTGAGCTCTGCAACACAGAAAGGCCTGGACGTCCATGGAAGACAACAGTGGTGGATGATCATAGGATCCTTTCCATGGTAAAGAAAAACCCCTTCACAACATCCAGCCAAGTGAAGAACACTCTCCAGGAGGTAGGCATATCATTATCCAAGTCTACCATAAAGAGAAGACTTCCCAAGAGCTAACACAGAGGGTTCACCAAAGTGCAAACCATTCATAAGCCTCAAGAACAGAAAGGCTAGATTAGACTTTGCCAAAAAACATCTAAAAAAAGGCAGCTCAGTTCTGGAACAGCATTTCTTTGGACAGAAGAAACTAAGATCAACCTGTACCAGAATGATGTGAAGAAAAAAGTATGGAGAAGGCTTGGAACGGCTCATGAGCCAAAGCATACCACATCATCACCAAGCCAGGCAAAGAATCATGAAGGAGGAAAACCAGCGTTTGGTGATGTTCATGCGTTCCAGACTTCAAGCAGTCATTGTCTACTAAGGATTCTCAACAAAGTATTAAAAATGATCATTTTAATTATGATTGTGTTCATTTGTCCAATTACATTTGAGCCCCTGAAATAGGGGGACTATGTATGAAAATGGTTGTACTTCCTATACGTTTCATACTATATTTTTGTTCAACCCCTTGAATTAATGCTGAAAGTCCGCACTTCAACCGCATCTTGGTTGTTTAATTTCAAATCCATTGTGATGGCACACAGAGCCAAAATTATGAAAATTGTGTCAGTGTCCAAATATTTCCAGACCTAATTGTATGTTTGTTCGTTTTTTTTAAATGGCATCTGAAAACATCTCACACTGGCATTCTACTATCACCAGTAACAGCATTAGTTCGACAGAGCACCAGGTTAGTAACAAGGTAAAAGGCCTTTCAGGTCTGGTGTTTGGCCAACTCTCTGCACGTGTGATCTGTTGCAGGGAGTTTCTCGTTGCTAGTGTGAATAGAACATTTTATTTACATTATGTATGTATGTATTACATTATTGTTGTCATGACAATTGTGTAGTCTGAATAGGCTCAGTGAGGTGAGGGACTGTCATTTTTTTTGACTCCTAGCTTCACCACACCTCCCCAATGAATCTTAATGTGTAACTTGATGTTTCAAACAACGGGTATTTGTGTATGATTTTTTAATGTGTTTTAACCTTTTCTGTGCTGAGATTTAGGCCAGGTCTCTCTTATAATGAGAGTACACCTGGAAAAATTAAGGCTAGATTTAAAAAAAAAAATACAAAAAAAAACATTATATATATATATATATATATTATATACATACATACATACATACACGCACACGCACACGCACACACACACACATATATATATAGTTAAGGAGGTTTTCCTATAATGCAGACTGTTAATGTTATATTGGAAAGTTGTCTTTGACATATACAATTTAAGACTGATTTAGGACCAGTGTTAAACCAGAAATTGTATCAGGGTTGATGCTGAAGTTTCTCGGAATAAGAGAGGGGTTAGTCACATCCCTTGTGACACAACATAGGACAAATTACATTTTTTTCCTTCATGTTTTGTTTGCACCCTGGGTGTGGCTAAATGCAAAAATGCAACCTTCAATATTCTGTCTTGGGCAGAGCTAACGTTGCCATATCTAAACATTGTAAAGAAAAACACTCGAAAGGAAGTGGCTCAGATTCAGAAGCAGCAAAATCCTACCTTAAAAAAAACAAGAAAATGTTTGCACGTCTGTAGCTAATACAAATTCAGATTCATCTATGTGAACTCATACCATGGTAGCTCATTGCATTGTACCTTTAATTTGATAGTGGCAATCAAGTCAGTGATCTGAAATATAATGGCTTCCTTGTACATGTGCTTGTAAGGGCTTCATAAAAGATGTGGAGGGTGAAATAGCAAAAGAATTAATAATCTAAACCGATCATTTTTGTTGATGGATCACCCCCCCAGCCATCTCGTGAAAGAGTTCATTAACCAACTGAACATTTTAGTCAAGGTGTCCAGCAAGCAGCACATCACTATCCAATCAGGTCCTTTAGTTGATTGCTTGGCAACCAAAAGGAGGGTGGAAGCAAATCTATACTTTAAAAATAGAACATCAATAGCTTGGTGTCTGAAAAAAAAAGACGCTATGAAGGCTATATATAGCCCGGGAGCTCTAAACCAAGCAACCTGAACGTAGAGGGTATTTATTATCTTTCAGCCATGACAGATAACCTTTTGCACACATCCTAACCTGCTGATGGAATGTGAGTTGTTTACACTTTAATTGTGAAGACTTATACTGGTGAATTAACTGAATAGCTTGTTGAAGATATAGATGATGCAATGATTTCCTTTATTACCAAAGTTCCCGTTGATTAATGAAGTAACTTACATTGAAGTGAGACAGTAAAAATGCATGTTAAGGTAAAATATGCAGGCAAAGCCTATTTCAATCGAATATACTATTGGAACACAACAGCTATCACAGAAGAGGTTGCCGCAAGCAATAATACCAGTTCAGATCTCACTTTGAACTACATAACCAGTAGGACACACACAGCCCCCTTGGAGGAATGGACCCTGAAACAACCCTTAACACACATACTGTATCTAGGTGCCAAAGTCGAGATGAGATGAGGAGCACCCGTGGGATATCATGCCAGAATAGCTTTTGACACTCTATTTTTATACCCGTTCCCATTTTTTGCACTTCCGAAGGAGTCCAATGACCTACATGTAACACTGCCAGTTTATCAAAGGCAATTAAAACATGTACAAACAGTAAACCCCTTAAAAGGCTATATTGTGCCGTCTTATCCACCAGAAATATCTCCAGAGGAGGATGGCCGTTGCCTGGGCAACCTTCACAAATGGCAACTGACGTCAAGAAGGTACAAGACCGGGGAGGGGAAGAGCTGCTATGCATAATGGATCATTGAAAGGAAAAAAGGTCCCCTTGAAGAGTGCTAAAAGTGACTTAAACTACCGTACGTGCCTCTCTGGCCAAGCACCCTTCTCTCTACAACTCTTATTGGTGGAGGAAAATAGATGTTGACACGAAGTTCCACATTCTTTCCCTGCACAATAGCCGTACATATTTGAAACAAGCGGTTCCAAACCATTATTCATCAACATCTCGCCACCCGATAAACCATCTCGGTGACTGTTAACAAAATGCGTCAACATTTTTTATTAACAGTCGTCCATTACCTTGGTGTGGCTCGTCATATATTCTCTGCGACGTGCGCACCCATTTCACGCACGCACGCGCACACACGTAGTATTTTTCTAACCACGCCGATTTTTGACCCTGCCCTCTCAATCGTAGATAGCAAAACTTGCTCCTCATCAGAAAACGGATAAAACAATTTCAAAGGGACCCACTGCTTCTGTGGTTTTCCACCGCCAAAAATCTAAATGTCTTGCACATAGGCCGTGGACGCTGTCAACTCGGAATGTCACAGTGGCAGCCCGCTGAAGTAGCCTGGTCATTTCTGTGATAACAACTTTCGTAACGCGTCGGAGCCTCACACCCGAAGAGTGTGAAAATTATATCCAGATTGAGCAGGACAAGTAACCGCCAGACGTAGCCAACAATGCCTCGTGTTAGGATAAGAGGCACATAAGTTGTACAATTGCTGTTGTTGCATGCTTTAAATTATCCCTGTTGTTTTGAAGAACATCAGAGCAGTGAATATATTTAATTAACGACAAGAACTACCATGACTAGAAGTTGGCCTAACTACGGGTATGGGTTTGTTTTCAGTGAGGAAGCTCTAGAGGAAATGGACTCGGAGAAGAAGTGAGAAAATGATTGTGGCAGTCCAGGGGAATTCCACTTTTAGACTTGCTCAAATCAGGGATGCCTTAAGTAACATTGTCGTGCAATGTTTAGCACTCAGTGTTAACACTTTAAACATGTAAACCTCATTTACATGTTCCTCATTTATATTTATTTATATATATATATATATATATAGATGTTTCTCGTATGTTTTACTTAAAGAATAAAATGTTATTGCAATTCTGAAATGACTGTTTTTGATTCTATTGACGTGAAGACGCGTTCAAAAAAAGTATACCTTAGAGAAGCCTGATTTTTTTGTTCACATTCAAAATCCTGTGGTCCCTGATTACTAATTAAGTTGTAAACATTAACACGGAATTAATTTCATTTGATATTTTGGTGCACCCAATGCAAGACACAAGCATTACCTCAGACCAGTGTAGCAATGTTTTTAAAAGAAACACAAATATAGACACACCCCACAACATGAAGCCACACTACAGCTGATATGTCTCACTTGCTTACCGCAAAAACAGCTTAACCCATGAACTGATACATACATTTATTAAAAAAAAAAAAAAAACAGGACTGATACTGAAATGCGTTTAACTTTTACCTTTTTTTCAGCGCTGATGAGTGGGAGAGGAAGTAGGAATTTTCCACAGAAGTCATTAAGTGCGTGGACTGTAAACAGACAGACGGTTGGAGGTTTCAGCTCTTCCTCTATGCTCAGCGATTTAAAATGTTGCAAGGAAGAACAGTGATGCAGACAACTGAAGCGTACATGCATTGGGCTGGGCGTGAGTGAATAAGGAGGGAGGGAGGGAAATAGAGTACGATTGTTCAAGTGAGTGTCTGTGATGTTGAGCCTAAAAGGAAAACAGAGGGCGAGTAGTGTTTATTTTTTTTAAAGGGGCAGAACTTTCTTTTTGAGTGGTAGATGGCTTAAACATATTATATTTATTTTGACCCGCAGCTGTCACTACTGTACATTGTGTTGAAACGATTCGATTAAAAGTTTTCCGACGCAAGTCACAACGGTTTCAGAAATCACTCAACTCAAGAGTTTTTTCTGGTCGCGCCCATTTAGGTCCTTGGCGACTTCCATCCACAATCAAATACACAAGCCAGTTACTCTTATAAACGTACGTAACGATACCGACGTTTTCATGGCTCTTTTTACACGTTTCTAGCCACTGGTTTATACATTTTACACAATGACAAAGAAAGATTGTTCGAGGTTACGACTCAGTCCATGCACCCCACATCCAAAACATTACCCCTTATTCTCATAGAAACTTAACTTGACGTCAGGCACAGAGGCGGAACTAGTAATGCCGTTTCAAAGTTTGATTGGATAGCCCGGCAAAGCTGAATGGCGCCGGTTAGGTTGGTTCACGTGAACGCTTTTCTTTTGTTGTGATTAAACGTTTAGCTAGCTGCCGAAATATTCCCCTAAACGTATTATTCAGATAATCAGTTTCTTCGATTTTTTTGAGAGGATGAGTGGCGGGGTGTATGGAGGCGGTGAGTGGGATTTTGAGTAAATAAAAAAAATGAATGAATGAATAAGGCGTCACGCTGCGTCTTAGTGATGCTACAACAAGCTTGCTAATTCGGTATCTAAAGTTAGCATGTTAGCAAGTGCTGTGCAGACTTGCGCAATATTTAGCATATAGCTTGCTAGCTGGGTATAAACTACAGGCATACTGTTTTGCTTAGTGCATTAATCTACTACTCTGTAATTAATAAACTATGACTGCATGTTTGTCAACTAATGAGTAAAGAGGTAACTAAAGACGTTGCAGGACCATAACATGTCGTTGCAGATGAATTAACTAGCTAGCTAAGCTCACCTTGCTATTTTAGCTAACGTTAGCTAGTTAGTTCTTAGTTGATTTCAGGTTGAAACAAATATTTTTGTTTATACATTAAACAAAATGTTAATGTTTATTCATTAAGATTTTATACACTTACATGTTGTCATTTTTGCTTTCTTAGTAAAGATGTAACTAGTTGGCAAGTGTACAGTAGTAATTTAACAGTTTATTGATGTAAATCTAAACTGCCGAAATATATTGTCAAGGCAGCTATCATTTTCTAACTTGTACATGCTCTCTGCAGATGAGGTTGGTGCACTGGTGTTTGACATAGGCTCTTACACAGTGAGAGCTGGCTATGCTGGAGAAGACTGTCCCAAGGTAAGTGTTCTAGTCTATTGACCTGATTAATTGTGCATCTTTGCATGTTCATTTTCTTCTGGAGGGTATGTCAATGTCAGGAATTGAGGACTGTCAACCACGTGACGGTTACCATGGGTTTAGGTAGTAAAGTCAAAATGGTTCTCTGTCAGTCCCTGTCTATCTTGCCTCTGACCTTCTCAGGAATAGAAAGAACTGTCATTATCAAGATGTTGAGAATGTGCCACTAAGCTAGGACCAGGCTATAGTTGTTTTATAGACGCTAATGTTATCCTTCAAAAAGTGTTTCTGCTCCATTCCTTTGAGTTGGGCCCATGTTAGAATGTCACCTGAATAGGATTAGTGTCACATAAGTGGAGTGGACATTGTTGAATGGACACTAATATAAATGTTCCTTTCTGCCCTGTAGGCTGACTTCCCCACAGTGATCGGCGTGACCCTGGACAGGGAGGATGGAAGCACTCCAATGGAGACCGATGGTGGCGATAAGGGGAAGCAGGGTACCAACTACTTCATCGACACCAACCAGCTCAGAGTCGCCCGCGAGAACATGGAAGTCATGTCTCCGCTCAAAAATGGCATGAGTGAGTCCCTCGCCGCCTGTCACGTGACCGCGGACATACTGGACGTTAGATTGACGTCATTCCGCCTGGATGCTGTTGGACTAAATGTGGGATGTCTAAAGTGTCCCGCCAGTGTTTTAGATCCCTAGATGGGACTAGTGTGGGAATGCCAGGCTTGGTGACACCTTCATTATCTGTGGCTACAGGTTTTGAGAGGGGATCCTTGTTAGGATTGCTGGCTTTGTGTCGGTGGTTGGCATTTCTTTGGTTGACCAGGGAATCTTTCTGTAAAATCAACACAAATTGCAGCATTATAGTGTTGAAATGAACAGTAATAAACTACAGGGATGACATAAATACAGGGTGCCTATATTTGTTTTGCTCTACATACACGTGGGCTTAAGTGCATTGGTCAGAGACAGACCGTCCAGTGACCAGCCTCAAGCACTAACTGCTAGGCTACATATGAAGATCTGTATACATTAGAGATATGATGGTTGGCTGGACTAAGGTCCACCGTGGTTGAGGTGTTGGTTGTCTAAACTCTGTGCAGTCCATGGTGCAGATTGGATGCCAAAACAGGTCATTTATCTCTGATAAATCCAAGCCCTTCGAGCAGTCGATTCGGGTAGTGTGGGTGGCGGTAGTTAGATTCTGAATGATGCAGGGGGGCTGCACTATTTAGAGAAAAGTGTGACTGTGATCTTAATTGACGCAGAGCAACGGCTCCGGGGGAGCTGAGACCCCCTTAGGGAACAGACCTGGATCATTGTTCGCACACTTTGCTGAAATTAGCAAAGTTCATCATACTTTTTTTTTTCCCAGTATTCGACCCAGCAACGGAGATTACATTTTTCGCCCTATTATTATTCAGTCACAGTGACGTATGCGTGCATTTAAGCATTAACAATTAAACTGTACCTGGATTTAGTAGAATGTACTTACTGCTACTGAGATGTGTGGTTGTTCCACCTAGGTGTGTTAATGTATGCACTAGTTGTAAGTCACTCTGAATGTAATTTTCTGCTATATTACTAAAATGTAAACATAGTAAATGACCTATTTGGTTTGCCCAGAGATGTATTTCTAAGGATATTTTACACGATTTAACAACTACAATCGTGGCCTACTTGTGTAACATTTCCTTGTGGTAAATTTATAATAATTATCAAGGAGCTTGACTGACTTGGTTCATCTATGCCTTTTGTTTTCTCTTGCCTGTAAAGTCGAGGACTGGGACAGCTTCCAGGCCATCCTAGACCACACCTACAAAATGCACTTCAAGTCCGAGCCCAGCATGCATCCCGTACTCATGTCAGAAGCCTCGGTGAGTAGGCCTCGCCTTCGGTTTGGAATCAGGCTCAGGTCGTTCATAACACAGGCACATCATACACATAGCTTTAAATGTACGCAGGTTCTGTGGTAAACTTGTGAAGATGTGAGCCTTGTGTTGTGAACTCAGTGTCCAAAGTGTCTCAACCCTGATTTTAAATTACAACAAACCGCTATGGAACAGTTACACTCTAACAGTAAAACTCCCTACTTCAAGTTGCTTTGTTTGTTTTCTGGTAAATTACTTAAATGTAAGAAATGTTAGTTCATGTCTTAAGTTGCAAAATATTTTTCTAAGGTGTGCCCTGATGATCGTGACACTTGTTGAAAATCTTGTGGTCAAGGGTTTCTTTTTCAGTTCCCCCTCTTTCTCTTATCTCTGGGCAGTGGAACACGCGAGCCAAGAGGGAGAAGCTGACCGAGCTGATGTTTGAACATTACAACATTCCTGCATTCTTCCTGTGTAAAACGGCTGTGCTGTCCTCGTATCCTTACGCCACCCAGGCTTACAGGGTCAGTTAACCTGGTTTACGGGGTCAATTAAAATGAACCCAGAAAGCTGTTGAAAGGTTGACGAAGAAAGACTTCATAAAACAGCAGTCAAGTGACATAAAATCATGGTCAATCATCAGACAACTGACCCCAACATTCTCAAGAGTTCTGATAGCATTTGCTTTTATATCCAGGTTTGTCTCATTGTGACAGTTGGTTTTTCACAAGAGAGATGTTGTTTCATTATTGCTGTGGTGACACCAGGGTTTACATTTGATCTCAGCTCTGTAGAAATGGCCCTTCTGTTCCCTAACTCAGAGTTTCCCAGCTTTGCCAACGGACGCTCTACAGGATTAGTTTTAGACAGCGGGGCCACACACACAACAGCCATTCCAGTGCACGATGGTTATGTTCTTCAGCAAGGTAAATTGTCCATTCTTTACAGGCTACATCCACAGACTTATGTCCAATAAGGGTCGGGTGAACTATGGCTGTTTTCAGTGAGTCACAAGATGCAACATTGGGCAACTTTGTAAGACTATGACCTATGCATTTAATTGAAACCATCATGTCTCCGGAAGTGAGTAGAAATATAGTGATTTTTAACACCCGAAATTCACTTGAGTCTCCTGCAGCAACTTGAACCTTAATGAAAAGTAGGGAAGCAGGAGGATTTACTCTCCTTATGCCAAATGTAGACATTTGAGAATATGAGGTAATGTCCACCATCTTGGTAAAGCATCGAGGCTTTCTGCAGTGAGAAGGGTACAAGAGGCAACACTGGCAAGCAATATGGGATGGTGTGATCCAGAAATCAATGGAGACATTTTTGTTACTGTAAGACGAGGGAATGCTAATTTGGGAAAAGGACTATTATGTTAGGGTCACTGAAGGACAGACAAGGGCATTCTACAACAGTGGGGCCCAGTTGATTCGTTGTTGTTTGCTTGTGTACTATATTTCAGAATTGTTACAGTCTTGTGTATTTGCTCAAATTACGTGAGAAAAAAAATCTATTAGGTGATGCACTACTTGGTCTAGATATGTGTTTTGGCTGTGATGACAACCAAAAAATGTTGCTAAATAATCTTTCCGCCAAGCTTTGCATGTCATGTTTCTTCCCCCCTGTCTTTTCTTTCAGGCATTGTTAAATCTCCTCTTGCGGGGGACTTCATGAGCATGCAATGTAGAGAGCTATTTCAGGAATTAAATGTTGAAATAGTTCCTCCTTACATGATTGCATCAAAGGTGAGACCTGCTAAAGTAAGTCAAAACCATTCATTTCAGAGATTCCACATCTCACTCTTTGGTGCTATTGCGGTGGTGGGGTGTTGTAAGTAATAGGACTTAGATATTTTAAATATCTATGTTAACATTTCATGTCTCGTTGATTCTCCTCCACCTGTCTGTTGCATAATGAGTTAAATAAATTTTTTGTCTCATTAATCATTTTATTTGTCGTAGTATAAGCTATTATAAAATTATTTTATTTTGGGTCTGTTTAAGATTCTGCATGTAATATTAATGATTTTGTGTGTGATATACTGATTTATTTCTAATTTAATCCTCATAAACTGCATGGCACGAACATCCAATCACCATTCAATTAGGATAGACACAATCAGTTTGATAAATCCCTTTCAAAATGCCCTACAATGGTCTTGTTGACTGAAATTCCCTTTATTAACCTATATGTTCCTAAACTTTCGTTAAAGTTATTTCATATGCATGTCAAATTGCCTGCTATAAAATGCATACATTATGATCTTTGTTTACATAAAAAAAATGTATTGGGATCCCCATTTGCTGACCTGTTGTCGGCTAAACATCCTGGGGTCCAATGCAACTAAAAAGACATTTGAAAAATGTAATAAGTTGGTATTAAAGACAAATAGCCCCTGTGTGTAAGAACCCCGAATGAAACGGTACGTCACAAGAGTTCCATCCATCCTCCACACTTTAATTTCTCACCACAAAATGTGTCCTCCTCCGTCACCATGTGAGATGAGATTTCTCCAAATCCGTCAGGAGTTTCCTGTTTCTAACCTCGCGTGTCTACTCGAGCGTTCATTAGTCTAGACTGCACCAGACCGGTGGGCACCTCCATGGTGACAGCATGTTGCTCACTGGCGGCATCTCCACGGTGACGGCGCGCTGCTCACCTCACTGTTTTCCACTGTAGGATGCGGTGCGTGAAGGAGCCCCAGCCAGCTGGAAGAAGAAAGAAAAACTACCTCAAGTCACTCGGTCCTGGCACAACTATATGTGTAATGTAAGATGTGTGTGTGTGTGTGTGTGTGTGTGTGTGTGTGTGTGTGTGTGTGTGTGTGTGTGTGTGTGTGTGTGTGTGTGTGTGTGTGTGTGTGTGTG
>JACXGI010013408.1:0-20878 GCA_016801175.1 Esox masquinongy | reverse complement strand
GCAAGAGCCATAAAGAAAGGAAAATGCGTAATATGTGGGCTAATACCACACAGTTCCACAGGGGGTGTGCCCCTTATGTCTGTTCCAATCTCTGACTGTGATACGTGTGCTCTATTGTTTCCCAATAGTACCCAGCCGGACAGTAAATGTGGGCCAAGTCCAATGGTGAAAGATAACATCGGATGCGAGGAGACATCCACCCTGTGCTACTCTTGCAAAAGAAAGGCTGTCCCGGTAACTGTGGCTGTCCCGAAACCTCTGATGTGGTGTATACACCGAGAAGGCGCAGGGTCAGTGCTCTTGGGACACTCACACTGTCACACGGTCATAGGTATGGTAGCAGACTTCCCCAATATTTACCAGATCAAATTCATCCTTAAGATGTGTAAAGGATGGAACAGCCACTTTACTTGCCCTACTATCTGTAGCCGCTACCTGTGACATAGCTGCCTTAGAATGTACTTACTGGGTGTGTGGTACCCAGGCTTGTGATTTTCTACCTAATAACTGGGCTGGCACTTGTGCATTGGCATACGTCATTCCGGCAATGCGAGTCTCGGATTCTTTCCTTGTTGTTGTCAATAGTAGCCAGCGGTACACACATGACCTATCCTGGCTGACCCATAAGCAGACCTGGGGCACTCGAACAATGGGCATGCTATTGCCCATGTATGGTGTGATGCAGTCCTTGGATCAGGTGCGTGATTTAGCCTTAGAAGGAGAACATCTTGCTAATGTGACCGCTAGGGCCAGTAATCTGATCTCTGAGGAGCTGGGAGCTGTACGCTTGCTTGCTCTACAGAACAGGGCAGCCTTAGACTATTTATTGGCCTCCCAGGGAGGAACTTGTGCTCTGATAGGACAGGAATGCTATACATTTATACCTAATTACAACTCCACTGTTTCTGACCTAGTTAATGAAATGATTCAAGTTTCCCACCAGACCCACAATGATAACATCAAAGGACCACTTTCCTGGATAGCTGGGCTATGGGGTCAGTATTGTTGGATAGTCTTTGAATGGATTGGTATAGTCATTGTAGTCATAGTGGCCATAGGCCTGTTAGTACTCCTCCTACGTGCCAGTTGTCGAGTGGCCCTGAATGCATTGTGTTACAATAGAAATCAGTTTGGCATAGAGCTAAAAGACATGCAATAGTTTAAGACATCCCAAAGTTTAAAATTGACTTACTGATACTGATTCACTGATACTGATTAACTGATGCTCACATATACTGACTGCCTCACAAGTCCATGCTTAGGTAAATGACACACATAGTTAACCTGGAGTTGTCACAATGGTATACATCAAACCCAGAAGGGGCCTTGGCCCAGTATGGCAAACTTGCAAGGCAACTACGGTGATCGACGGATGACCCGGGGGATGGACCCCGTGGAGGAAGACGAGGATCCACACTTATTATAAATAGGACAATGATCTATTTAACCATAACAACTGTCTTGATTGTCAGTGTTTGATTCTGCTTTAACTTATTTAAAAGTAACTGAAACCTCCTGATCCTTAAGACCAGGAAGTTTTGACAGTAAAGAATGTACTTTATACTGGAATAAATTAATTTGTTTTATTGTCCCTTTGGGGACAAAAGGGAGGAATTGTAGAAAATTAATTTATTATCATCCTTATTTATTCATTATTTTATTAGAAGGGTTTTGTACTCTGTATGCTTGATCAATTACACATATACTGAAGACTTGTCTCTCTCTCTCTGTCACCAACTTTTAAGGCCAGTATTTTGTGTTCAGGGGCAGTGATGAATGGAATGTCGGCTGAGCAGGGCCTTGGCTCCTTTTAGCAGGAAGAGAAACAGGCCTCTGCCTGTGCCATAAAACCGCCATAAGAAACTGTTCTCTAGGAGGAAGCTCTCGAACAGCAGGGGGTTACTATTACTTACATCCTACAGGTGAACAAAGCTCTATTCCTTATTGGAAAGAGCATAGTTAACTTAACTGTGTGAAAGGAACTGTGAATAAATCCAACTCTGTTTTCATACATTCACCAGACATATGGTGTAGGAGTGCCATCTTCCTAAAATATGTTCTTAATCAACCTCTCAGTGTTCCCTTTGAGTGTCCTCCATGCTGTATATTTTCTTTTAACCGTGGCTCTTGTTTTTGTATCATTCTTGCAATTTTTACTCTTTGCTAGGCTCCTCCTACCCAGGTGGTCTCTTTCTAACAGCTCGAGTCATAACCATCAATCCAGATCCATCCTGCTGTTTTGTTTGGCGTGCCATAACATTGCTGACAACCTCGCCAACAATATTCCTTGCTGCATTTTTCAAATGTGTTTTTGCTATTGAGAACCCACGCTTCAACAAAGGTATAGCCATCCGGAAAAGCCCTCGGAAAAGGCCCCCTAGACCAGCCCCATACATTGCAGCGCTACCATGAAACTCCGGTAAACCGTTACCGGCCTGTGTTGTGTAGTATTCAACATACCTTTGAGGATCATTGTAGAGTTTCTGAGGTTGCATCTTATAGTCTAAAAGATTGTCTGATGGGTCTGAAGTGTAATTTTGCAAGCACCTTTCCCACTATGAATGAAACCAGCTGATTCTGGTTTCAATAAAATCAAGTTGATTTTACTTCAGTACAGATCTCATGAAACTGACTCTTACTAAGAGGTACATAGAGTGGCTTGTCGTACGTCACTGTGACAACTTCGTTCTTTATCCCTACAATATGTACAGTTCTTAACAGCGGGACATGACTGTCACCAACTCGTTGATAATCAATTATATCAGTGTAGATGTATAGGGTGTTAAACCCTGCCAGAATATCTGTGGGCAATGGGTCGTAATTTGGGGTGTACCACTGATCGCCTGGTTTTAAGCCTAATATCTGTTCCAATTTTGCACTAAATTTCCAACTAAAATGGGGCTCCCCTTTTAGAAACATTTTATTTTTAAATTAATCATACCCCGCCCATACACCATGTGTTTTTTTATAAATGTTGATCGCTGCCACTAGTTTTCCTATGCTATTGTAATAACTGGTGTTGAGTTCATATTTCCAAGTTTTGTCGTGTTTCGAGTCATTTAGTTCAAATGTGTTTTCACCCCATGTAAAAGTCTTCCACATATGCGGGTATTGGAATTCTATCAAAGACGCTTCCCAATCACCTTTCAAATCTATACCTTTGGCAAATTTTGTGGTATAGCTCGAACACAAATTGTTTGGATAGACATGTCTCGACGAGTTACTGGGCAGCGTTATGTAGAAACCGCCGTCACCCATGCTGATCGCAGTCAATGTAAATGACTTGATCCTGCAAATCCTAGTGTGTTATCCAGTTTCTAGGTCAAGGACTTGTTCCGATGCTATCCAGCTGTTGAATTTCTCAGGCCAACCAAGCCATTTCACAAGACTCATTTTCTCATCCAGAACTGCTTCCACTTTAAAAGTTTTATCCTTAGCCACGATTATTTTCAGTAATTCCTGTTCATAAAAGGTCCCAACTATCACATCACCATCGTAATCTGTTATTCTATATACAGGAGGTACTCGCGGAATGCATTCTGTTATTGTAAAATATTCATCTGTGTACCCTTTTTCATAGCCTTTTGTAAATGTACCTCTTAACTCTCACAGTATCTCCAAGTCTCACAGTATCTCCAACTCGGAACTTGTAACTTTGATTACCATTTCTCATCATTGTTGTACCATACAGGTTCTTGAGAACAAGTCTAACATTTTCTTCACAAACGTCAGCAGGCTTCATCTTAATAGACCGATGGTAGCTATGGTTGTAACCATGAACTAAATCTTGAATAACCTCAACAAAGCGATAAGTGTTGGCAGCTGTGAGTTACCGCCACATTCGTGATTTAATTATTTTATTATATCTCTCAACGATACTCGCTTTGACATTTCCTGTAGCAAAATGTTTTATGTTGTACTTCTTCATTAACATTTCAAAATGTGAATTAAAAAACTCCTTCCCTTTGTCCGTTTGGACTTTTTGGGGTGTTCTTCCTTTTAATGTCTTCAAAAGCTCGCTTTACCTTGATAGCACTTTTATTGCTCAGCACACAAATCCATGCGTATTTGCTTAATACATCTATTCATGTTAACATAAATTTCGTGTTATCGTTTTCCACACTATAAGCACTCATGTCAACCAAATCCAGCTGAAATTGTGAATTTATATCATGAACAATAACTGTATTTCTTTGAAAATGTATAGCTACAGGCCTGTGTAGCATGTATGTATCCTGGGTGAGTAGCCAGTCATCCGCCTCGCCATTTTTGAGGATCTCCCCGGTTTTCTCCAAGTACGCTCTTTTCAAACCTTCTCTACCCACATAAGTGCCAGGGTTTACTGGGTCGTAGTAAATACTTTTCATAATCTGTTCAGACATCGTAGAGCATTCGATCAATAATGAGAAGTAATACATGTTTAAAATAGTTTTATTTGAGTTTTTGGAACACGTCATCCAAGAATTTTAGAAAAGTTACACAAACATTCAGATTTCTGCTGATTAGAAAATCTGTAAATATTTTAGAAATACAATCTACATAGCATCATTACTCAGCAATTTTATCACACAAACATCTGTTACATATGTAAACACAAATAACACGTGTCCAATTTTAAAGTCTTTGTTGTCAGCATTTGAAAATGTTAGAAGTTAATACATGAAGTTTAGAGCATTTGATTTAACACCGTTTGACAACAACTGCAGCCAATCATCAGATGTGTTCCTGACCGTTTCCATATGCTTGTTCAGATTAATAAAATGCCTTATACTGACATGGTCTTGGTTATTAAAAGGTCTACAACCATCAAATCCACTCTTGATAGCTTTGTGCATCAACTGTTTAATCGCTAAAGCCACATAGAATTTGTTTAGATAAATGTAAACACGAAAACTGAAGTTATCCATCCTTGGACAGCAGTCTTTTTGCTTTCGTTGTACCAAGACGCTACTGCGTCGCATACAGCTTCCTCATTACATGTATTCATCCCTATTCTCACTCAGTCTCTGTGTGAAGTTTGGCTCCGACTTGAGCTCTTGCAGAAGGTTCTTGGCTGCCACGTGAACATCATTCAGCGGCGCATGAAACCCTGATGCATTCAAAGCCTTGACCAACACTTTTCAGTCGCGGTGTTCAAACTGTCCCCACAATGTCGTCATAATGGGTCTCAAAAAAATAATCAGGCGGGTCGAGAAAAGAATGTTGGCTCGGGTGGTCCACTTCACATCCGATGCATACTTTATGGAGAATGGCCGCAACAACGTGTTCCAGGATCATACCCAATGTTGCTTTGATTATCTTTAAAACCTGCGGTGCAAGGCTTTTGTCCGTTATGTAATAACTCTTGTCAGCATGTGAAAGTTATGACAGATTAAGAAGTCATAGCTGTGCGCCACGCCGGTCAAGCCAATGATAGTTTCTTGGTGGGTATACCGGTGGAATCGAGCTGTCGGGGTCAGAGGGCAACGTAGCAGGGTTCAGCGTTGTCATCCAAGGCATCACACAGCCAGTCCTCAGCCTTGGGTTCTTCAAACTCCGGTTGGTTGTATACTTGAGACATGTTTTGTAAAGTCTGACAACTGCTTGATAGTCACAGGCGGTCTGTCTGTTTTTATCCTGTGTTGAGGACTGTGTTAGCTTAAGGTGGGGCTTCAGGTTTGTACGTCAGTCGAACAATCCGCAGTCGCAGTCACACTCTAACCTGCTGACATTTTCCGGAAATAGCACCAATCTAACAGAGTCATACTGCTTCATTCCTTCGACGACTTTAAACAGTACATCTACCGTATTATGTGTGCCCTGTTTTGGGCCCAAATAAAACACTTTTCAAAAGGTGGTCCATAAACTGGCATTAAAGACCATTTGATCAGTCACACCTGCCTTAAACTCTTGACCTTCGGGTAATTCATAAAATGCAACCTCCGGTATCTCTGGATTGAAAATGTATCCACCGATCTGCCCGTCGTCCAACTTCCACTCCCGTGCCAACATATCCCGGTGTAGTTGATGGATTCGGGTTAAACTCTGCATCGGTTTCTTCAGAGCTGGCATGTTGATTGCGTCTCTGCTGTCCATTTGTAATCTCTTGCCAACTCGCTGAGCAGCGGTTAAACTGTTAGCTTTCAATGGTGTTTCACCCAAAACGTTGATCGCTGCACAGTCCACCATAGTTTGTAATGTGTAGGTAAGTTCACTCAGGCAAGACTGAATGACCATCACCGAGGTCTGCGTGGTTTAAATACACAGACCACGCTAATCATCCCATAAAACATGAAAGGTTAATACTCCCCGGTTCTAGGACATCTGTTGTAGCACTTATCGGAACATAAAATGCCAGGGACTTTAGCATTGCTGAACCCTGGCGCCCCTTTGTTAAACACCAAACATCTTGCCGCTGATATAACACTTATTTATTGCCTGGGAATTTAACATTCCGGAACCCTAAGACACATGTTAAACATCAAACATATCGCACCTGTTATAACACTGGTCCTGGGGTGTTTATCAATCATTGTAAAACATCAAACATGGGCACTTCAATGCAATCATAAATTACAAAGTGACCGGACATGCATACGTCAATCCGGAAGTTCCGCCCTAACACACGTCATACAGGAAGTCCATATGTCACACCGGAATTCCCACCCAGCAAACCGGATGTCCCGCCCACCTGTCAAATCAAACTGGAAGCCCCGCACTCCAGGGTCATAAATCAACAAAGTGACAGAATATACTCTACATAAACTACTACCAGATGAGTGAGTCGCTGAGTTTTTGGTTCCAGTCATTTAAATCATAAGTGAGGTGCAGATCGGTGCATGGTCCATCACAAAAAGTAAAAATAAAGAGCACAATATTTAATCGTTGGGAACAATAAATTATTGTTCATGTAAATTGTTTACTTCAAAATAATTTTTATGATGTTCTTATATCTAATTCTTAGCTGCTACCAGGATGGGTTTGCACCTGTTTGCTAGTGAGACCAGCGCACATCAGACCTGAGTGTGTAACCTGTCGATTAAATAGCAGGCATGAAATCTGATATTGTGATAGGAGCGATCCCTGACATCAGCTGGTACATTGTTGACCACTGAGGTTTCCTGTCTATACTGGCTATGATAATTTCAGACAGAAAATGCCACATATTAGTTTAATAATTTATTGGAGAACATTCACAACAACACTTTTACAAGTTTTGGTATTTGGTTCTGCACCCCTAGTATCGTACACATGATTGTGTATGATACTACTAGTAACAATATCAACCCATAATATTGTTTATAGCAATCCCCATAGGCAATGAGCATGCTACGCAGTACCGATCCCCCAGAACAACAAAACCATTGCCAGGCACCATGTATGGCAGCGCATCACCAACTGACCCATTGATACTGCGTGAGATGCAACTGTGTTGGAGATCCAGCCCGCTTGTCAGCCAGCCAGTCAGCAAGCCCACCATCCAGCTAAACGCTGTCTAAGAGTACTCTAAACCAAACAT
The DNA here is from genome assembly GCA_016801175.1 of Esox masquinongy. Classification (NCBI taxonomy): domain Eukaryota; kingdom Metazoa; phylum Chordata; class Actinopteri; order Esociformes; family Esocidae; genus Esox; species Esox masquinongy. Next base: position 13,380 of record JACXGI010013408.1, on the reverse strand, counting down.
TCCCATCTCCACCACCCTCTGCCTGCTGAGGCAGTTTGACCCAACTGTCTTGTTGAAGGGGAATAATTGACTTAGCGATTAGGCAGCCGACTTACCGCTTGGTCTATGAGTGCCTGGATGGTGTGACTGTGTGTTTTGGGGGATTAGGCAACAGAGTTGGTTGCCTAATCCCCCAAAACACACAGTCACACCATCCAGGTGTTTTGGGGGATTAGGCAACCAACTCTGTTGCCTAATCCCCCAAAACACACAGTCACACCATCCAGGCGCTCATAGACCAAGCGGTCATTCCTATACCATCGCCCGGGGCCTCACTGGAACAAGATGAACCAGCCATCTTGTATATGGGAACAACCGACTTAGCTATAGACCGATCTACCCCTAGCCGACCTGTGAGGTCCTTTCACACCATTCAAGCACAAACAAAGTGGTCATTCCCATATGCCACCACCTGGGGTCTTACTACAGCAACATGAATCAGTCATCTTGTTTTGCAGCAAAAGACTATCTACTAACCAAATACAGATGACCCTATAAACCAAAATGCAGAATGTCTGCTTAATAGCCTTCAACAAACATGATCAATTTACCTCAAAACACCTACCACCAACTACACAAATCGCTGATCAGTAATCCAACAAACCATGTACCTGATGGCAATGTGACAAGTAATAATATCACGTAAGGCTATTTTTTGCCACTAAGGGGTTATGCAGGGCTGGATATCATTGCATAATCAGTGAACACCCTATTTAAGCAGCAAAGCTGCAAACCAGTTTGTGTTGGTCGTTCCAGGCTCCCATACCACTACTAGACGACTAGAAGGTAGGTTGCTAATTGTTTGGCTTGTGTGGCGGTGTACTTAGTTAGCTAACAAATACTTCTCGGTGCTGCTGATATCCCTTTGCTCCAGTTGGAAGGTTTCGCTCAGGTGAACAGGTGTTCCCTTACAGAGGATGTGTCCATTGTGACATTTAACCACAGTCAGGTAAAGTAAGAGTCTTGGTTGTATTTGAATGAACTTACAAATGAAATACAAGATTTCCATGACCATTCAACAATTTAATTAGGCTGTTATTGAAACTTAATACAAACTATATAGGCCACTTGACAATTCAATGTATGTATCACATTTTACCGTTATTCAATAGGAGACTCAGCATTCATGGCTAATTCATCAAATGTAAATCTAAAATGCAAATTTAAATAATTATTCACAAAACTAAATACCAGACATTCTTTAGCAATTGGGTGCCCCAATGTGAGAGAAAATGGGATGCAGTGCCCTAATGGGCGCCCTTCCAATGGAGAAATTGTGATGCAGTACCCTCTAGGGTGCCCCTATTTGTGAGGAAATGGTTGAGTGGTTAAGTGTCCTCCAAGGTGCTCCATGTGCAAAAAAACTTGATTAAGTGCTCTCTGGGTGCCCTTCCAGTGGAGAAATTGTGATGAAGCGCTCTCTGGGTGCCCATCCAGTGGACAAAATCTGATGAAGTGCTCTCTGAGTGCCCTACCAGTGGAGAAAATATGATGCATTGCACTAATGCAGGGGTGGGCAATATTTTTCACTGGGGGGCCACACTGAAAATGGCAGAGTGCATTGTGGGCCAGATTACTTTTTTAACCAACATGCCTAAAAAACAAACAACATAGCTAACTCCGTTAACTTGCATATCATATTTATGCATATTTATTTTCCATGCAACACCGTTTTCATAATAAAACTTAATTTACTTTAACAATGTTTTTTTCATTATTTTCTGTTAACAACTGTTATTATGGCAGGCAAAGGCCTAAAAAATTCCTTTTTAGGGTTATTACTCAACAGAAATGTTGCAACTCATATTTGCCTTAAAACTTAACTTTCAACTCAACAGAGTAAGTTTATTACATAAGGTATAGTGTATAACAGTTTTATAGGTATAATAGTTATTAGGGCAGCCATAAGTCTATGAAATCACTTCTGAAGATTTTCACTCAAAGCAAATGTTGGTACAATTGCCGTCGCCTAACTTCATACAGTATATTTTTTGTACTACATGCTTTTAATGACAGCTAATCCAGCAGCCCAGACCCAAGAAATCAACTTTTAGGGCTACTCACTCAATATGAACAGGAGAGCCTCGTATGGACGTTGACAAGTGAGGTCAAGTCAGGAGTCATTTCTGCTGAAGCAGTGTGCGGTTCTGTTGAAGCAGTGTGCGGTACTGCTGCAAGCTATTCATCAGTGAGGCTGCATCAGCGCTTGGACTTGTTGAATTGTCAATTCTTTTTTAAATACCCTGCTTTCGTTATCAACTTTTCTTAGGCTCATTTCCAGAGATCGCTAGCCATCAACTGCGTATATGTACAAATGATAACTTCCGCGCGTGGATTGTGGTGCTGGTCCCTACGTATCATAGCAACGCAAATACCTTGTTTCAACTTAAAGGTATTTTAAACAGACAGTATGATACTGCTGTACTTATTACTGGGAGTGCCACGGGACTTTTAATTTGAAAATAAATAAATATGCAGCAGTAAATAAACTAACGTTACCCACAGACCTCGTCAGGTATTTTTTATTTTGTATTATTTTAAAAGTTTTGGATATATACACTCAATTAGTATTTGGTAGCAATGACTTTAAATTGTTTAACTTGGGTCAAACATTTCGGGTAGCCTTCTGCAAGCTTCCCACAATAATTTGGGTGATTTTTGGCCTATTCCTCCTGACAGAACTGGTGTAACTGAGTCAGGTTTGTAGGCCTCCTTGCTCGCACACGCTTTTTCAGTTCTGCCCAAAAATGTTCTATAGGATTGAGGTCAGGGCTTTGTGATGGCCACTCCAATACCTTGACTTTGTTGTCCTTAAGCCATTTTGCCACAACTTTGGAAGTATGCTTGGGGTCATTGTTCATTTGGAAGACCCATTTGCGGCCAAGCTTTAACTTCCTGACTGATGTCGAGATGTTGCTTCAAAATATCCTCATAATTTTCCTTACTCATGATGCTCTATTTTGTGAAGTGTACCAGACCCTCCTGCAGCAAAGCACCCAACAACATGATGCTGCCACCCCCGTGATTCACGGTTGGGATGGTGATCTTAGGCTTGCAAGCCTCCCCCTTTTTCCTCCAAACATAATGATGGTCATTATGGCCAAACAGTTACATTTTTGTTACATCAGACCAGAGGATATCTCTCCAAAAAGTACGATCTTTGTCCCCATGTACAGTTTCAACCCCGCAGTCAGGCTTTTTTATAGTGGTTTTGGAGCAGTGGCTTCTTACTTGCGGAGCAGCCTATCAGGTTATGTCACTATAGTACTCGTTTTACTGTGGATATAGATACTTTTGTACCTGTTTCTTCCAGCATCTTCACAAGGTCCTTTGCTGTTCTTCTGGGATTGATTTGCACTTTTCGCACCAAAGTACGTTCATCTCCAGGAGACAGAAAGCATCTCCTTCCTGAGCAGTATGACGGCTGCGTGGTCTCATTGTGTTTATACTTGCGTACTATTGTTTGTACAGATGAACGTGGAACCTTCAGGCGTTTGGAAATTGCTCACAAAGATGGACCAGACTTGTGGAGGTCTACAATTTCTTTTCTGAGGTCTTGAGTGATTTCTTTTGATTTTCTCATGATGTGAAGCAAAGAGGCACTGAGTTTGAAGGTAGGCCTTGAAGTACATCCAAAGGTGCACATCCAGTTGACTCAAATTATGTCAGTTAGCCTACGGCACAGTCAACATAGTGCATGCAAACTTCTGACCCACTGGAATTGTGATATAGTGAATTGTAGGTGAAATAATCTGTAAACAATTGTTGGAAAAATTGTGTCATGCATGAAGTAGATGTCCTAACCGACTTGCCAAAACTATAGTTTGTTACCATGAAATCTGTGGAGTGTTCGAAAAACTAGTTTCAATGACTTCAACCTAAGTGTATTTAACTTCCAACTTCAACTAAACAGCTCATTCTCAGCAACATCACTTGTGTGCAGGAAAATCAGAGTCACATAATGAAACAATTTTAATCTTAACCAGGGTTTGGAACTGTTTCAACAACAATGCATCACAAATTTCTGCACACTGGTGCCCCACCACATGCAGCTGGTGCCCTTTTATTTTTTTTTGCCCCTGCCCCTCAGACTGCCTGAGTCCGCCACTGTTACACGTTACAGTTTTTCATGAGTACAATCAATAAATAACTTTTCTATATTTTCATGTAGGCTGCTGTAAATCATTCTTTGAAATTGTGTACATGCTGTTTACATACTTTTTCAGTTGTTGCATGTACATGTCGACCTCAGGAACCTCATTGCTGTTATCCCTGAATTTCAGGTGCACATGCCACCTTGCACCTTCAATTTGCAAATTCATACATCCCACTTACAGTTGTGCTCAAAAGTTTGCATACCCTTGTAGAATTGGTAATATATGTACCATTTGTCAAGAAAACATGAGTGAGCAAGCAAAACACGTCTTTCATTTCTTATGGGATTCACATTCAACTGTAGGTCATAACAGAATGGCACAATCATAAAACAAATCATGGCAACAAAGAAAAAAATTAACTGACTCCTGTACAAAAGTCTGCATACCCTTAGTTCTTAATACTGTGTATTGACCCTTTAGCATCAATGACAGCGTGCAGTCTTTTGTAATAGTTGTCTGAGGCCCCGAAATTCTTGCAGGTGGTATAGCTGCCTATTCGTCTTGGCAAAATGCCTCCAGGCCATGCAAAGTCTTTGGTCGTCTTGCATGATCCGCACGTTTGAGATCTCCCCAGAGTGGCTCGATGATATTAAGGTCAGGAGACTATGAAGGCCACTCCAGAACCTTCACCTTTTTCTGCTGTAACCACTGTAGGGTCAACTTGGCCTTGCGCTTATGGTCATTGTCGTGCTGGAAAGTCCAAGAGCGTCCCATGCGTAGCTTTCGTGCAGAAGAATGCAAATTGTCTGCCAGTATTTTCTGATAACATGCTGCATTCATCCTGCCATCAATTTTCACAAGATTCCCAGTGCCTTTAGAGCTCACACACCCCAAAACATCAGTGAGCCACCACCATGCTTCACAGTGGGGATGGTATTCTGTTCACTATAGGCCTTGTTGACCCCTCTCCAAACATAGCGCTTATGGTTGTGACCATAAAGCTCTATTTTGTTCTCGTCACTCCAAATTACAGTGTGCCAGAAGCTATGAGGCGTGTCAAGGTGTTGTCGGGCATATTGTAACTGGGCTTTTTTGTGGCATTGGCGCAGTAAAGGCTTCTTTCTGGCAACTCGACCATGCAGCTTATTTTTGTTCACATATCATCGTATTGTGCTCCTTGAAACAACCACACCGTCTTTTTCCAGAGCAGCCTGTATTTCTCCTGAGGTTACCTGTGGGTTTTTCTTTATATCCCGAACAATTCTTCTTCCTGAACTTGGCTTCGTATCAAGAGATCCCAGAATTTTCCACTTCTTAATAAGTGATTGAACAGTACTGACTGGCATTTGCAAGGCTTTGTATATCTTTTTATATCCTTTTCCATCTTTATAAAGTTCCATTACTTTGTTACACAGGTCTTTTGACAGTTCTTTTCTGCTCCGCATGGCTCAGTATCTAGCCTGCTCAGTGCATCCACGTGAGAGCTAACAAACTCATTGACTATTTATACACAGACACTAATTGCAATTTAAAAAGCCACAGGTGTGGGAAATTCACCTGCGTGTCACCTTGTGTGTCTGTAACAAGGCCAAACATTCAAGGGTATGTAAACTTTTGATCAGGGCCATTTGGGTGATTTCTGTTATCATTATGATTTAAAAAGGAGCCAAACAACTATGTGATAATAAATGGCTTCATATGATCACTATCCTATAAAAGACAGTCTTTTTGCATGATCAGTCATATTTTCAAAATCAATGCCAAAATTTCACATTTTCTGCCAGGTTATGGAAACTTATCAGCACAACTGTATAACATACTTTGTTCTTAATTGTAATTGTATATAATCTGAACTCGGTGTGCAAGTCAGACACAACTCAGACAATTCACAACGTTTAGTTCACAATTGCAGACTGAACCCGACGTTTCGATGTCCTGACAGCATTGCAGATGCTGCAAGATTTAGATGAGACGGAATCAGATGAAGGATCAGAAACAGATTTCGAAATCGACGTCTCGGATACAGGGTCTTCATCTGATTCTGATAATGAGCCTCCTCGCAAAAAAAAAAGAAACAAACCAACGGCGACCTGTGGAAGATGGAAAATGTTTGCGATTTATTAAAATAAAAACATCTCAGAGTCTGGTATAGCAGTTGATTATTTCAAGTTTAATTACGTGGATCTACGGGAACAAGCATCATGACAAAAAGAGTACAAGTACAGAGACCAAGACAGAGTAAGTCATGACAGATGTTCTGATTATGCATTTCAAGTTTCAAACTTATATTCTCTTCCAGCAGTACACATGATGGAATTAGCATTTGCAGAATGTACATACAAGGAATTGTAGCCACTATGAGGTAGTCTAAAATGTACTCAGATAGCTCCAAGAGGCACAGAAAATCATAGAATGTCGGTTGCCCAGACAACCCGGTCAAAGTTTGAGATATAACAATCTGGACAGTTACTATATGGGGACTTAAGTTAACTATGCTCTTTCCAATAAGGAATAGAGCTCTGTTCACCTGTAGGATGTAAGTAATAATAACCCCCTGCTGTTCAAGAGCTTCCTCCTAAAGAACAGTTTCTTATGGCGGTTTTATTGCACAGGCAGAGGCCTGTTTCTCTTACTGCTAAAAGGAGCCAAGGCCCTGCTCAGCTGACATTCCATTCATCCCTGCCCCTGAACACAAAACACTGGCCTTATAAGTTGGAGACAGAGAGAGAGGCAAGTCTTTCAGTATATGTGTAATTGATCAAGCATAGAGTACAAAACCCTTCTAATAAAATAATGAATAAATAAGGATGATAATAAATTAATTTTCTACAACTCCTCCCTTTTGTCCTCAAAGGGACAATAAAACAAATTAATTCATTCATCTAGAAGTAATGACACCAATTACTAGAAACCTTACTGGATCTTAAGGACCAGAAGGTTACAATTACTTTACATAAGTTACTTTTGCATACAATCATTAATGATGTTAAATTTAAACAAGTCATTTCAACATGCATGATCAATGATTACACAAAATAGAAATTAGTTTATTTGTTTCTGTTACAGTTTTCAGCCGCTGATCTTCCTTCTTGATCTTCTGGATAATTGAATAGCATTCATGTGTATGCATTGGTTGTTGACTCACCACACTGGGCTAAGGCCCCTTCTGGGTTTGATGTTCACCATCATGGCAACTCCAAGCTTTAAACTAGGTGTGGACTTGTGTTGTATGTTAGTGTAAGTGAGAATCAGTGGGTATCAGTATGAACCAGGCAGAGTGAGGTTTTCCTGAAGGTTACAGATCAAATGTTAGATTGTTTTCACATTAAAATATTAAACTGATCAGGGTTGCATCTGTGGATGTCAATTCTGCAACACAAGCATAGAAGAAACATTAGCAGACATAGAATTACCCGTTCTCCCTTCTGTCATTCACAAAATTCAATTTTTACTAAAGATAATAATTTATCACTGTTGTTTTCTCTCCCTTTTGCAGTGATTGTAATAAACATATACAATGAGTAAAACCAATGAGGGAAGTCTAGGTTGTCATCAATACATACTTTTACCCTGCAGTTGGCATAAAAATGCTTGGGATGTTATCAAAAATGACATTTCCACAAATCTTTAATTGTTGTTGTCTAATGTCAGTTAAAATGATATACTTTTCCCATTCAGGTTTTCCCCTTCTTCAATGAACCCGGTGTGGAGTGTGTGTGCGTTTCAACTTCTAGCAAGTGTTGTGAGTGCAGTTACTTATGATAATTTCCGGTTCTCCCTTTCATCGCCGATGTTGCCCTCTGAGTTGTTTGCGTTGGTGGGTCCGCCGATTCTTGTCCTTCCTTGAGCTGGTATGTCGTTGAGATCCTTAAAGTCTGTCCTCATGGGCTGGTGGTGTTGATCTGGTCTGCATTGGCTGGCCTGGATCCAGGTGTCCTTTCCTTGAGATCTAGAGCTGTCATGTCGTCCATTCAGGCCAACTGCACCGGCCTGTAGTCAGTCAGTGGTTGCTTCCTTTGCAGGAACCTGGATCAGTTATCTTTTCCGCTGTTTTCCTGGTCAGCAGGACTTTGTTGGGGCCTCCCTTCGGAATCCTTCCATTTCCTCCAGTAGATGTTTCTTTCAGGAATTCAATGTATCTTTACACCTCCCATCCCAATTCTAGCTTTAATATTAATTTAGCTAATATGTTTCAGTTACAAGTTTTGACCTCCCGCTCCATTTTGATCTAGTATAACACAACCTCTATACCAATGCATGTCAAAGTCAAAATTTAAGTGTGAAGTTACTCCCCAGTCCTCTCCCTTTACCTGGCACATTGTCCTGTTGTTGTCCTCGTCCGTATCGACCCAAAGGCCTCTCTGCCTTGATCGTGATGCTGTAGAAACTTTGACAGAAACACAGTCTCATCTTCCTCTGTAGTGAGTCACTCTGCGCCCCAAGTCTGTTGCTGTTGGGCACAAGGCTCAAGGTTCAATTTCAAGTTGTGCTGTTCTGTCTCACCGTTGATTGGAGATGTGTTCCAGACTTAACAGGGTTGTCAGGCCTTCCGCCTTTTCCCCAGCAAAACGTCCGTTATAACATGAATCTGGTTCTGGAACTCAGAAGGTGCTAAAGGGAAAGGTTGCAGGAGGTTTCACTTCACATGATTGTTCCCAATTCATCACCATGCATTGAGCTAGAGGTCCGCCACACAGTCCTTACAGGAGAAAGGAGAAGACAAAACATTGCATCAGTTTACCTATTCTCCGGGTCCCTAATATAAAGGCTACTGCAATACTAAAAATAACACTCAACTAATAATGAAATGATGGTAACGTGAGAAATAAATACCTGAGTTGTGTAAAATGATCACAAGTGATTTACAATTTTTTCAAACAATGATACATTTAGAAAAAATAGAAAATGTGAACAAACAAAAGTGTTTTGTAGTGTCATTAACTAAGATTTTTAAGACTTCTCTCTCTATATTGTTTATGGATAAATTAGGGTAATGTTGCCAAAGTGTATGAATTAGTATAACCATGGTCAAATTAATACATAGAGTTATTTTTGTTTTTCTAATGACAGATCTTTTGGTGCTATATGGGTAGTGTTTTACAAAGCGCTATTCCACAGAAAAATTAAATGGCCGAAATACAAAAGACCAAAATTTGCCAAAAGAATAAAAATAATGAACAAATAGCAAATAAACAAATATAGTAGGGTTTCGCTGGTGAATTGCTAAGATCCCAATTAAAAATACAAAAATATATATATATATATATAAGGAATGAAAGTCCAACTCCCCTCTGCTCTCTGATCTCCCCATGTCCTGACGACTGGCTCCTGGCTGGGGCAGTGATGGATGTTGGAGTCTCTGTTGTGTTGCGTGGTCCTCTCCATTCCTCCAACCTTCCTAGTTGTTACATGTGAAAACTGCAGTGCTTTAAAGCCTTATTGATGTTATGGCTTCCCTCCTGTGATGTTGTCAGCCATTCTGGTGTCCCACATTTGATGTGTGTCCCCACTACTGTCTATGCTGTACCTCTCTATGACCCCAAGGTCCCAAAGTCAAGTGTCCCTGTTCCTATGAGTCAGTCCAGATGGTTAACTCTCCTTCATAGAGTTCAGCTCCTGGCTGATGTCAATGTCCCAGCCTTGGACTCTCTGTTTTATGTGGCATAGTCTGTCACCCACCTCTCCTTGGCTGTGGTGAATCTGGAACCATCAGTGTCCAATACTCTTACTCTGAACCCAAGGCAGTCTCTCATAGGTCTGGGCTTGGTTTGGCCCTGGAACGATCTGGACCACAGGTGTGAGGTACCCCTTCATTGGTCAAGGTCTATCAGTGATTCAGGACTCCTACATTGTGAGAAACAAAGATGGAATCTCGCAGAACACAAAGTTAGAATCCCAACTACAGCAGGGATTCTACAGCAGTGTATAAGCTAACTCCATTAAACCCCAATCTTGTTTCAGTTGTTTCTTAATCAAACATATGTCTTCCTCTCCCCCTTTTTTCTTTTACTTTGAGAGGAAAACAAAAAAATAACAAAATTAAATTTAATTATCCCTTTGGTCATTTAACTATAGATGTGTAATGTGAAATGTTATCAATGCAAAATAGGCTAATTCGTTTAAAACAAATTAAAATCATGATTCAAACATGTGACTTCTATAAGATAGGTTCCTAACCAAATAAACAACAACACTTTCTGAACCAGACTGGGTCATTTAGGAACAAAATAAAAGACCAACCAACAGTCTCCTGACTAGCTCGCCAATTAAAATATTAGAAGCTGCTAAACGAGTCGTGCTTTATACATTATCCCATCACCCAGATACCACAAATTCCTCACAAGTGCTTCAGTTTATCATAGACCTGTAACTCCTACTCCACCTCATTCTTTTATTTTTAGTTCACAAAGTTCTTGTCCCCCATTTTTCACCCACATACTGACCAATCAAACTTATGTCATGTGGACCCCCCTCTCTCAACACTGAGGGGAGAAATACATTGTTACTACAACTCCAAGATCTAAGTATGTTTTATGTCATGTCCCCAAATAATCAAACCTAAAAGCATTTGTGAGGACATTGGGTTTAACATTGGGTCTGCATGTCTGGATTTGTAAACACATACAGAAAACCCTTCCTAATTAGTTTAAACCTATGTTTGTAATGCAGCATTCCCTCCCAGGGTCTGGGAGGGACGGCACAAATTGGGTAGAAAAGAGCAATGAGAGCACACCAGGAAGACAACCTTCACAGAATATCCTCACCGAGAGTGCAGGCCCAACAACCCAAGCCAGAGGACACATTGGCAGTGCACTCAGTAGATTTCTTTGTATGTGTGACATGCAGATGCTGCAGCACATCAGAGATTGTACTGTTACTCATGCGCACAGAAAAGCAGAGAGTGCGTGGGACATGTCTGTTGGTGAACTCAAAGCATTCATTGCTCTCTTATATGTCTGCGGCGCATACGGTGGGAAGAGCATGGATTTGGAGTCATTTTGGTCTGATCAATATGGGGTGAACCTTTTCCGAGAGACCATGCTACGCAACCGCTTCAGAGAGATTAACACTGGAACCGCCAATTGCCTACGCCAATTGGCGTTTGAGTTTGTAATTAAATTTAAACTGCCATTTTGAAAGCTACAAACTCCTCCTTCCATGACTTTTCCTAAATAGGCGTATATTACATTGTTTCGTTGTCGGAATTCTAAACTGACGAACAGAAAACGATTTAGAGACAATTTACCTGTTTTTTTACCCTGTTTTCCTACTTAATTCGGCAACAGCACACACCACTTAGCGTTGGTACCCAAATGGTAGCTAGGCGCTAATCACCCTCACTGAATGCCTGGCGTCAATGGATGAATGTTCTATACTCCCAGAAGGATGATCAGACCTTGGTTGAATTTGAATAACTTACAAATGGCTTAATTAGGCTATTAATGAAACATAATACAAACGATATAGGCTACTTATCACACGTTACCGTTTTTCAACAGGAGATTCAGCTTATTGTGTAGGCTAATTCATCAAATGTAAATCTACAAATGTATTATCCTAAAAAAGTATTCACTAAACGAAATACCAAGGATATTGTTTAGCAGTCACAACTCACTAATTCAAGAAAGATAATACAAGTTACTGGTTTTATTTTAGGAGAAAAAGAGAAACTAAAAATAAAATAAAATAATAAAATAATTTACAGCGTTTAGTTCACAGTGGAAAACCAAACCCGACAATTTGACGCCCTGACAGCAGGAGGATCAGAAATAGATCTCGAAATCGACGAGTCAGATACTGGGTCTTCATCTGATTCAGATATTGAACCACCACCGCCAATGCCTGAACCTCCTCGCAAAAAAAAAGAAGGAAACGAACCAACAGCAACCCCAAATGCCACTGTGAACCCCAAATTACTGCTGAAAAATGTACAGCTCTGGAAAATAAGAGACCACTGCAAAATTATCAGTTTCTCCGGTTTTACTATTCATAGGTATGTGTGAGTAAAATGAACAGTTTTATTTTATTCTATAAACTACTGACAACATTACTCCCAAATTCCAAATAAAAATATTACAATTTAGAGTATTTATTTGTAGAAAATAACAACTGGTCAAAATAACCAAAATAAGATGCATTGTTTTCACACCTCAAATAATGCAAAGAAAACAAATTCATATTCATTTTTCAACAACAAAATACTAATGTTTTAACTTAGGAAGAGTTCAGAAATCAATATTTTGTGGAATAACCCTGATTTCTAATCACAGCTTTCATGCGTCTTGGCATGCTCTCCACCAGTCTGTCACATTGCTGTTGGGTGACTTTATGCCTTTTCCTCACTCAAAGCTTTTCTTTTCAAATATTTTGTCATGCTAAATAGTTATTTTTTATTCAAATTACCTGAGGTACTGCTTGCACTGTTTTTGCCATCCAGCTGGTTCTATTGCAAGAGGATAGTGAAGACCACAGCGGTGGTTTTTATACTTTTTCTCGTTAAGTTGGATTTGGTTCAGGTAATCACCTAATCAGTACCTCATTAAGTAAAATGAGGTGTGCCTGTGTTGGAATTTCACAGATACTGGAATGGAATGGCTGCCATACATGTACAGTGGATATAAAAAGTCTACACACCCCTGTTAAAATACCATGTTTTTGTGATGTAAAAGAATGAGACAAAGATAAATCATGTCAGAACTTTTTCCACTTCTAATGTGACCTATAATGTGAACAATTCAATTGAAAAACAAACTGAAATCTTCGTGGGGAAAAAATGAAAAATAAAAACCTTAAAAATAACCTGGTTGCATAAGTGTGCACACTCTTAAACTAATACTTTATTGAAGCACCTTTTGATTTTATTACAGGGGTGTGTAGACTTTTTATATCCACTGTAGAGATGCTGATTTAAGAAAAATTACGAGTGGTCTCTTAATTCTTTCCAGAGCTGTATAGTATACAGGTTTTGGAGCAGCATATGCTGCCACCCAGATGACCTCTTTTTCAAGGAAGTCCTTGCTTATTCCAGTGAGACAATGCCAAACCGCATTCTACCCGTATTACAACAGCATGGCTCTGTAGTAAAAGTGTCTGGGTGATCAACTGACCTGCCTGCAGTCCAGACCTGTCACCCACTGAAAACATTTGCCACATTATGAAATGAAAAATATGACAAAGGAGACCCCGAACTATTCAGCAGCTGAAATCCTATATCAAGCAAGAATGGGAATACATTTCACTTTCA
>JACXGI010013407.1:0-20839 GCA_016801175.1 Esox masquinongy | reverse complement strand
CTCTCTCTCCCCCTCTCTCTCTCTCTCAGACAGGGCCTCTTAACCGTCTAGCTGAAAAAAGTATTCGAACAACGCACGCTTCATGTTGGTTCGAGCCAACAGGCCCATCCAACGAGGTGCCGCCAGCCACAGATTATGGAATGTGTGACCAAAGTCCAGGTTTTCTCTCCGCGTTCTCGCTCCTGTTGCCACTTGGCAACGGCCGACTGAAATAAATAGGCTGTCATCCACAATGAACGCATATTAAGGCCCAGCTAAAGGCCTGGGTGAAGGCCATAGTTCTGGCTGTCTCCGGACCCGTCATTCACGCACACAGAAGACGGCGTAAATACCTAGAGCTGTTTGCACCTCAAACTAACTTCATTAAGATATCACATTGAGATATTTCACAGGCTCCCTATGGGGAGTTAAAATGTTTGTAATGAATTATAGCACTCTCATTTAGGAAATAGTGGAGGCCAAGGTACAGTGTGAAGAAAGAAAAAACAGTTGAACTGTCTCTCTGTGTGAAGCAAGCTTGAATGTCAAACCAATTAGGGATTCATATCAAACTCAGTGGGGATGTTTGCTGGGTGCCAAATGGTATCGCACACTCCCTATGTAGTGCACTACCAGGAGGTAATGGCTCTGGTTTTAAATAGTGTACTGGTTAGGGAATAGGGGGCCATTTGGGGGGGGGGGGGGGTTAGGTTTTGGTCTGTCATAAACAACTGGCATGTAACTGAAGTTCTCTGACCATAACACCAGATTGTAGAACTGACAGGAAGGAGAAAAAGAGAGACCGATCAGGAGGGAGAGACATGGTGAGGGAAAGAGAGAGACGGAGAGAGATGAGAGAAAGACACGGAAGGGGATGGGGAGGAAGAGTGAAAGACCGGGCTAAAGAGACGGAGAGTGACACAGGGTGAGCGAGATGTGGAGGGAGAGAGAAACGGACCGTGAGCGGTGAGTGACAGAGTATAGGCCCACGGGCATCCATGTGTGAATGGAACAGCACTCTGAACACACACACCATCCTCGGCAGGGAGAAGGCACGCCGCGGCGAGAAATAAAGGAGCCCTGGACGTGACGCGCGCACGTCCCCAGCGCCGCGCCGTCCTGTTACACCCCTACACCCGCCTCCTTACACGCCGTCTCATGACTTCGGTATTGTGTCGCGCGGGGAGCGTTACGTTGGCGACGGCACGTTCCGGACCGCCGTGGCAGACGAAATCTTAACGGGGAGAATTCCGAGGGTAGTGGAGGTGACGCCGCTGTTCTCAGCTCCTCGCGGCACTCCTCCCTCCCATCCCCTCACTCCCACACTGATACATTAATTACTCCACCCACCCAGTCTCTACCTCCCTCACAGTCATTAAGTCGCCCCCACCCCCACCCAGAAATATATTCCTTTCTTCTCACGCCTCATCTCTCCTGACGCCAGCGAAACCAACACCTGTGATATCAGACCCATCATCATTTAGACTAGAGATAAACTATGCGCGCGCGTGCATGAGTGCGTGTCATTTAAACGATTGCTTTAAGAGAGAAACAAAGGGAGTGGAAGGCAGTGTCTTGTTGCTTTGAGCCAAGGGCTGTTGGTTTGCTCTGCTGCTTGTTGCTATTGTGTATGCATCTAGGAGTGCGCGTCTGTATGCGCACGCGCGAATGGTTTCTGTGCATTCCCGACTCCGAACGCCTTCCTGTGGATTTAGCAGACGAGCCGATCCCCCTCCCAAGAGGAAGTTGTTTGCTCATTGTTCTGCGGCGTGTTGTTTAAGGTGGAAACTTTTGATAAAGATCCATATTTCGTAGCGCCCCGAGCTACTCCTTTAATCCACAACCATTCAGCGAATCCGCGTGCCTCTCACTGTATCTATTAAGAGTGTCTCTAAACCCCCACGGTGGGCTCTACAGAGGGGGCCCATGCTCCGACTCCATCCCGAATGGGGCCCTTTCGCCTATATGGTGCGCCTCCGTAATCTGAGTGAGATGGCTAACAACGTCCATCTATCTCCGTGTACACACACACACACACACACACACACACACACACACACACCATGAATCATACACTAACTCGATAGAACGCTGTTGAGCGTCATGACCAGAGGGCAGTCAGACAAACAACCAAGGACGTTTCATTTGTCCGCGCGCCGAAAGTGGAACGAGCGCGCGCCCTCGGAGACGCGCGCGCTCTCAGTGGGAGGACGTAGGAACACTGAATTACAGACAGTGTAAGTGAATTAGCGATGCGCTGATGCAGTTATTGTACCTCTCCGTTGAAAAGCAGCCTCCCAAACAGCTGCTTCGACTCCTCCAGACCGCCCTCCAAATACACCGCTCCTGAGAGGGACACAGAACCAGGGGAAAGGCATCAACACGTCGGCCTTATTCCATCACATCGGTTTTAAAAAACTCCACCCGTTTTTTTTTGGGGACACGAGCAGTCACAAAGCGTGTGGTGTGGATCGCTAGCCTAAAACCCCAAGTAGCAAGCCGGGGCTAGATATGTTCTGTATACGAGCGCTGTTGGCTAGGCTGTTTTCAACATGACTCATACATCACAACCCAACCACCCCACACACACACACGCGCACACACACGCGCACACATGCACGCACACACCTCGGGAAGGATGACAAATCACGGCTGCTTTTTCTCACTGCGAAATTTCCTTAATCGCTCAAGTTTGAGCAATCGTGTCTGACAACTCCTTTCCTGATGAAAAACTTGAAATTAATTTAGCTATGCAGATTGATTTATAATTGCTTTATTAAAAAGTAAGAGTTTGTTTTTATTGCTTTTTTATGGTAAAATGGCCCTGGGGTTTCTACCAGAGACCCACTTCCCATTGCGCGCATCACTGTCCCCACTCCCCCCGCCCCGAAGCTCGGTATGGGGCCGGAAGAGACGCGATATCTCCCTCCCCGCAGTGACAGCGCATGAAGCTAACCGAGGTCAAATAAACAACAGGCCCACGTTCCGCGTGGCAAGATGTTCCGCGCCCGCACACACATGTACTTACACACGTGCGCTAAAAAAAATAATAAAAAATAAAAAGAGCGCAGCGTTTTAAAGCGTTCAAGGGGCACACACTCGACACGCACGGAGACAAAAAAGAACCGAGAACTAAATCAATAACGGGATCGCTCCGCAGATGCGCGTGTTTGCTGTCACAGCACGGAGTGAGAGCATCTGCTGTATCTATCTCTGTTGTTGTAACTAATAATGCACCTCTCGCTCGTTCTCTCTCTGTCTCCGCCTCAGTATTCCTCCCTCTCAGTCCCCATTGTTCTCCTTCCAGTTCTCTCCATCATTCAACCCGGGTCTCTTTCTTACTACTTACTTACATTTTTCTTTTTTTTTTCTAAAGTTTAAAAAAAAAACCTGTGCTGGAGTATACCAATAATTTACTCTCGACAAAAGTTGCTCTTGTTCGCTGGGGCTTTCAGAATTGTTTTTTATTAACATTGATGTGGGGCTATCTTCTCCCTTAATTTGCCAAGAACTTCATCTCACATTACACTTAGAAAGGTTCATTCAATTTAGAAAAAGCAATAACAACCTGGCAAATTGGCTATACAATTGTGTAGCGCTTCTTTTATGTGCATAAATGAGCCCATTGGAGATGGTTGGCGTGTGCGGTTTGGAATTTAAATGCACAAAGTGCTTTTATAGACAACATCAAACGCAGATATGGAAGATTCATCATCGGGAGAGGAAACAGCTTTCAGATGGCTAACAGCCCCATTGCCTTACACACCACAAAAAAGACGCGTGTGTACACATGAGAATGCATGGAGACACACACACACACACACACACACACACACACACACACACACACACACACACACACACACACACTATCTGTGATGAAAGCGCTTCCAGCGGTCTCGGAGGTCGAGACCTCCATCCTCGGCATTGCAGCGTGTGTGTGTGTGTGTGTGTGTGTGTGTGTGTGTGTGTTTGTATTCGCGCTAGATCTTCAACGCGACGGGGACGGTGGGGTTGGGGGGCAATGAGGTTCCTCTAGCACTCCCACTCCTAGATTTTTGCGGCAATGTGATTTGACCACGAGTCACCCACAACTGGGAGATTCTCCCACACAGCAGATGGCTGTCCTCAGGGACTCGCAGACATATTTGATCTACACCACACACCTGACTCCGCTACACTAATCTAGGCTAATCATCAAGCCTTTGATTAGGGGAATCCAGTGCGGCAGACGCGAGAAAACGGGCAAAACGTCCGGGGCGTCCCCCGAGGAGTGGGTTCGAGAACCACCGTGTCTAGAAGACATCCCGATCCCAGATATTTGCTTAGATCTGTGGTTTGACCGCAAGTCGACCACATCTCCGGCTGCTCGGAAACAGCAGATGTTTCTTCTGAAGATTATAAAGCAGCTATGAGGAGAAACATCCCCCTCCCTCCTTCCCCCTCCCACAGCTATCTCTCGTATTGGTATTGACTGAAGTGTACAGTATAGGCTGTATTTCAAGAGGTAAGGGCTTTTCCTGTGGTTTTGATGATCCATCACTGATACTGACTCCCTGGAAGTTAGAGAAAGTAGGTGCTACGGACAGAAAGTGGAAGACTCAAAGAGTTCTGCTTCTTATCGCATTTCTCAAACTTTCCCAAGAATAGGGGGGGTGGAGGCGTGGGAACCTCAAGGGAGCGAAAAAGGTATTAAAAAATCTCAAAGTAACACCTTTGGTGTCAATCAAAGAGCGGGTAGATGAAAATGAAGATCATTCGAGCGAGCGATAGAAGGAGAGAGAGGGAAAGAGACAGAGAGGGATGACAAGAATCCTGTCCATGGAAAGAATGCCCTGCGGCGGTCTGATCAATCGCACAACACAGAGCGATCATTAGACGCAGCCAGTCAACTCAGCTCTATCCGGCTTCAGCTTAACCGAGCTGGCTGTTGCTTCCTGCATACGGCAGCCACTGAAATGGCACCCTAGTGCCCTTCCTAGCGCACTTCTATTGACCAGGAGAGCGTAAGCCCTGGTCAAAAGTAGTGCACTGGATAGGGAGAGGGGTGCCTTTTTGGGACGCAGGCAAAGTCGAAGAATTCAACAGGAAAAACGTCTCAAGACCTCAGCACTCTACACCCCCCAAAACAACCTCTCTCCCTTCCATGTTCCCCCGCTAGCTGGCAAACAAACCCAGTCAGCAATTATGTTCACTCCAGGTAAAACACCCTTGTCCTTAGGGTCGATGCAAGCTTCAGTCCTTTGATGGGAGAAGTCAAACATGACAATGGTGAAGTAATACGGAAGTTCCATTTTTGTTTCACCTGACATCAATAACAAATTATTTAACATGTAGGCAATTCCTTTATTTTCTGACGATTCAGTTCCTTTTAAAGCCACTGTATAGTTGTTCTTTCTGAAAGAAGCAAACAATGGTTGGCTAGAGACTAGCTAGCCCAAAATTGGAAACTTAACTAAATAGCTTGCTATATATTGTTTGACCAAATGTGTAGCCAGATTTTTTTTGTCATAATGTGTCCTGTTGGTCTATGCCTGTTTACCTCTTATTAAAGTCAACAGCAATTCTCTAGAATTAAGGATTAATCATGATGGAAAATTAAGCCAGCTAGCAGAGTAACATTTAGCCATCATCTGTTCTGTCATTCATGCATTCCCATTCACAAGACGGTGATTGCAGTTCCCAATTTCATGACCTCCAACTACGGATTATGACTTTGCCTCAATTCACCAGCTCCAGAACGGGTGCAGGAGAGTTGTAGTTTCAGAGTGACTTCCAGACCTTTCCGTCACTGGTCAAATGCTCAAAAAGCAAAGCTATCCACAGCACCAAAATGGTAGTTAATTACTAATGGTTATGGGTTTGTGTGCATCAAACAAAATAGGGTGTCATTTGGGACACAGGTGTAGCCATTTATGTCATTAACACCTATAAAGAGATGTGCTGGCTGAAAGCCTGCAACGTGAGATTGAGAAAAAAAAAAACTTTTTACACTGCTCACATTACAACCATAAACCACAAGACATTCCATTGGCTACAGACTTGAATTGTACATCGTTGCTGTGTAACTAGTCATCAACTGTTTTAGGTAGAAACGTCACATTTCGAATCACCACTGCTCTTGATCATCCCATTTAGCTTCAAACAGGACTCAAACATAAACAGCTTCCACAGCTTTTTACTGCCTGCTTCATTAACCAGCTATAAAGCTTGTTGTATCCCCATTATGTTCAATGGAAGAATGCCGGCATTAATATTCTGAACTGAAATCTTGGCCGCAAAGCTTTCAGTGTTCAACCAAAAACATTGAGAGCTTAGTTCTCCCTCTAGACTACAATAGAAGCCCAGCAGAACCATTGGAATAACTATAAACTATAACCAGAATAAGAATCTACAAATAGCACAGCCTATGAAAACCCTACAGCCATTACGATTGTCATCATTACCACTGTTACTACTATTACCTCTCAACGATAAATGCTTAAAAACTAGCAAGCGCCCCACATTGACTGTGAATGTCCTTTTCTACTTTCCCCTGTTGTCTTTGTGTCAGGTTTAGGGAAATGCAACTACATTTACATTGGTAATTTAGCGGTGCTCCCCCCCGCCATAGCAACTACCGAGAGGCCCTTCCACTGACCAATAAACAGGTTCCGGCGCTCCAAACATCAGTCTTTGACAGTCACATTAATAACTTCAAATAAATTATTCAAAAAAGCTTAGGCTCTAATCCATCAAATACAAATAAAGCCGGTTTTCCCTGTCTCCTCCCTCCCGTTTCGTTACGGCCCGACCGCCCTCCCAAACCGACGGGCACAAACAGCGCGGGCACATTAACGACAAAATAAACGGAACGAAGAAATAAATGAAACTTTGCCGCCATCGTTGCTGCACAGAAGCTGCTGATTGCATTCCAACATCAAACATCTTAACTATTCAAAACAAGGGGAGGAGGGAGACAAAGGAGCGAGAGAGAGTACAGAGATGAAAGAGGGTTAAAAAAAAAGAGCAGGAGAAAACGGGGGGGGGGCTGCACAGGGAGAACTATCCCTCCACTGCCACCATCCGCAGCAATTAACAATGGAGCTGTGCTTGCTCAGTGAATACACCGTCTCTGCATTGTGTAAATCTGATATTCACACGACTGAAAGATAATCCTTTTCTCTCCCCTTTTAAGAAGAAGAGCTTAGAAACTGGAAAGGATAAAGTGACAGGAAGAGAGAGATAAACAGAGCGAGGGAGAGAGAGAGAGAGAAAGAGAGATTGAGGCAAACACAGAGACAGAGAGGGAGACAGACAGGCACAGTTAGAGAGACAGCCAGAGAGGGAGACAGGGAGAGGGAGACAGGGAGAGGGAGACAGGGAGAGGGAGACAGGGAGAGGGAGACAGGGAGAGGGAGACAGGGAGAGGGAGACAGGGAGAGGGAAGATGGAGCACACAATGATCCACAATCTGCATGGTGGCGGTGGCTGCTGGCATACTATAATCCACAGATCCACTGTACAAGGAAATTAGGCCCATAAAACAGATCGCAGCTCCTTTCTTCTTTCTGTTCAATTCTTTCCTCTTTTCAAATGGTTCGATAGGATGGAAGGAGAAAGGAAGACGAGGGGGCTTATTAGTCGAGACCTCGGAAAGAGCGGGGGGGTGGGGGTTGGGTTGGGGTAGCAAGGCATGCTGCAAGCCCCATCGAATGGGCTGAGGGAGGAAGTCTTTCATTTCCAATGACGAAAGGTAAAGGGAGAAAGGAGTGAAAGAGATAGGAGAACGTAGCAGCGAACAGGGCCAAACCAGCCCAAATGAGAATGGCCCATTCCGGCAGGAAGTTAATGACGAGAGATCAAAAAAAGCTACATTTTCCATTCAACACTTTGAATAATGCAGGGTTGCAGGCGTCCATTTGCATTGCAGATGCGGCTTTGCTTGCCCCCCCCCCCCACCCCACATTCTTTACCTCCTCTTCCTCCCTCGCTCCCCGCCACAGTGGCCCTGCCTCCGGGTTAGCAGATATAGACAGTGTGTACGTGTGTGCGCACGCGTGAGCGCGTGTGTGAGACAGGCGAGTCAGACTGTACATGCAAAGTAGGAGATTATCTGCCGCTTTCCGCCGCTTCCTGCATAGTCAGGGATCAAAAGGTCGCCGCGGCGCGTAAACAAATAAAACAAGGGTCACGGAACACATCCGACCGGCGCACAAAGCCGTCTGCTCCACGCTCCACTCTTCAAATACAGGAGATGGATGTCAGATTTGATATGGCTTCATACAAAGGACAAATTAAAGATCAGAGAAACGCATCTGACGTGTGTGTGAATAAGGGGGCACGGGAAAGATCAGAGTGAGGTATAAAAATACTACCTTCCAAATTGGGTGACACATCTAAAGAGGAAAAGCTAGTCATTCTCTAGGATGTTTGCACGTGTTGGAGTGTGTGTGTGTGTGTGAGAGCGTGCACGTTGTTGGAGCTGCATGTGTGATATCGGTTTCACACCAAAAGCATGTATAACACTACGGAATGACTTCTACTAGAGAGAGGAGTAAAAACTCAATGACAGAGAGAGAAAGAGAGAGAGAGAGAGAGAGACAGAGAATGACAAGAGACAGTGAGAAAGAGAAAAACAGGGTGAGAAAGACAGAGAGAGAGAAAAAGAGAGAGAGAAAGAGAGGTGTGGGATCAGACGGAACGAGACAGACAGCAAGACAAGAGGGTATTCAGGAGCTCTTGGAGCGAAAGCAGAAATGGAGATGACAGAAGTGTCACAAAAGAAAAGGAACATCAAGACAAGCAATTTCAACGCAGGCACTCGTGTGTGTGTGTGATTGATGGAGTGTGATAGACGGCGGCCATGTCTTTGTGTGGCCCGTCCGGGTCTGTCGGTGGTCCTGTCTGGCTGCGCCAACAAGCCTGTTAATTTACCCACTTATTACACAGAGACTGGGTACAGCGAGAAGGAGACAGGGACAAAGACAGAGAGAAAGACAACAAGAGGCAAAGAGACCGAATTTCCATTTAATTCCGATTTTTTGGTTGATACATACCGTATTATTACTGCTGTCTGAACATGTTTGCTTTTGCAATAGAGGCAATGATCCACCAATAAAGCCCACACTGAATTTAAATTATAATTGAAACAGAGAAAGGGGCAGAGAGAGAGAGAGCGAGAGAAAGGGGCAGAGAGAGAGAGAGCGAGAGAAAGGGGCAGAGAGAGAGAGAGAGAAAGGGGCAGAGAGAGAAAGAGAGCGAGAGAGAGAGAAAGGGGCAGAGAGAGAGAGAGAGAGAAAGGGGCAGAGAGAGAAAGAGAGAGAGAGAGAGAGAGAAAGATGGCTATAAGTTGTGTGGCCACAGCAGCAGTCGGTTGCCCTCTCTCGGCGGCGGCGATGACAGCTACGGAACTGCATAGATTAGCACGATAGCGAAGCTCTAACCAGAACGGCCGGAGGCCCCAGGGCCCGCAGACGGAACGAGGAGAGGGACCACTCCGGATCCCCGATGCGACTCAGCACTTTCCCTGAACCGCGTTCGCCTCGCTTTTCATTTCTCTTCTTCCTACTAGTCAGATCTCTTTAAAGCCCGGTTGAGTCCCAAACGTCCCCCCCCCACCCGCATTAAACCAGAGTAAATGGGGAGACCCAGAGGGTCCGCTGTCAGAAGCTGCCATTATGCGCGGGGATAGGGCGACGTTCAGGACTCGGCCCACCGTCTCCTATCAGCGGAGGAATGGGTTGAATTGGTTCAATCAGGATGCCGATAAGATGGAAAAGTTGCCGACATCGCACACTCTCAGGAAGCGACCGTAGCTTAGCTATCCTACTGCTGCCTGCAGCCCTAGGGAGAGAGACAGACGAGACTCCCTATGGAGAGATTAATATGTCTGTGTGTGTGTGTGTTTCTGTGTGTGTGCATAAACACAGAGTCACGGTGTATGGGGTCGTAATTAAAGTGTAGACTCCAATCTACTCAGACGAATGGCTAGTGAGACGAATAGCTTGTGTGTGTGTGTGTGTGTGTGTGTTGCTCCAGTGATGGCCTGTCCAGCCAGAGGTCAAAGCCCATCTCTAGAGAGGGATCAATAAAGCTGCTTAATGTGACTGAGGCCCGGCTGGGGCTACTTACACACACTGACACAAAGGTGCACAAACAGGCGGTGATCCACACTCACCTATGAGCGCTTCGAAGCAGTTGGCCATGGCGTGTCTCAGGTCGGACTCCCGGCAGAGGTCCGGCCCGTGGGCGTACAGCATGAAGCGGTCCAGCTCCAGTTTCTGGAAGACACACAGAAAGACACGCGCCGTTAAGAAAGACACGCGCCGTTGCCGCGGGACACCGGCGGACTCTCTCCCCCCCCCTCCCCCGCCCGAAGTTAAACCCCACGCGATAACGGGGAGCTAATGACCCGATCCTCGTTGTACGATAACCGCCGGTTGTGACTTAATGTGCGCTTTCGTAACGACATGTTGGCCACTTTGATGTCGACCTGATTCAAGGACGGGTGAGAGGAGAAAAGGAGAATCGTGAGACGATTCAGAATCCGCCACCAGGGAGAGTCTCTGTACAGCTCTGCGATGCACTCAGCTACAGCGCACGGGCGCGCACACACGCGGTCCGGAACAGAGACAGATGTGGCCGTGTTTTGTCCAGCTGCGCTCAGCGTTTAGCTGCATCAAAGGCCACCCGTTTCCTTATATAATGTACTACTTTTGACTAGGGCCCAAATAGGAAACAGAGTCATTTGAGAGGCTCACAGGTGCACGGGAAAGAGGCGATGATGCTGTCAACAACAAGAAAAAAAACAAAAACAATTTCTTTCCAACTGCAATCATATTGGCCAGGGATCACAGGGTTCTAGTCAAAAGTAGACAGCATTTTCATCATAAAACCGCCTGATCTTACAATGAAGAGCGACACAGGCAAGCTTCTAAATTGTCTAGTCCTATTTATTAGAATTCTTTACAGAAAGTACTGCACGCAATAATAGCACAGTCGCGAACAAGAATAATTTATTTAAACTGCATTAATATGCGCCAGCAACTTCAGAGCATTCATTAATTAGCAACACAAATCGTTGATGATCGCTCGGAATTCGGGGAGCGAGTGAGAATCCTATTAACTACTGACTCGCTGCTCGACTTCCGAGACTTACAAGAGAAGCGCCGGCTTACGCCTGTCAATTTCGCAATATATTTTTCAAGAGATAATTACAGGCGTCCTAGTGCAGAGACAGTAGATGCATCGCCGGCTTAAGAAGAAAAACTGGTAAACAAATCGGCAACCGTTGCATATTGTACCGCACTCCCATTCCAGCGAGCGGCAAATTGAAACGAGCCAAAGCGAGGCGGCGTCCCCAATGAAAAGTGCCCTGTTTCCTATCGACGGGCACTACTTCGCGCCGGGGCACGTGGAGCGGCGGTCGGACGTAGCGCACTGTGCAGGAGAAGGTTGCCGTTTGGTGCTCAGCCAGAGACGGTGCTAATACAAACGGAGTCAGGCAGCTGCATGGTATTCAGCGGGGAGCGACATGAAAGATTACAGATTTAATTGCTTTTCTCCACATCACAGGAAGATTATTGTAGTGTTCTCTCTCTAACAACAGTGCCTGTAGTATGGCAGGAGGAATCGCGCTTGGCAATGCTTAGCTGCCACAGGAGAGGAGCGGAGAGGGGGCTGTGGGGGGGTGGTGGTGGTGGTGGTGGGGGATGCGGTTTGCGCGCGCGTGCGTGCGTGCGTGTTGTTGGCAATGCGTCGCCGCTGCGGGAGAAGAACCTCACGGAGAGATGGAAGTTGGAAACTGGAGTGTGTTAGAAACATCTCCGGTGGTCCCAGGGGAACCTGTAACATTACAACTTGCCTTTAGAATAACAACCTTTTAACTCCAATTAACAGGAGAGAGAGACAGACAGAAAGACAGACAGACAGACACAGACAGAGGACAAACTCATCCAACTCCCATGTGTATCCTTACCGGGAAGTCATAAAAGACGCTGAAACAATAAAAACAGGTTTCCATCATTCACTGAAGAGAACGCTCTTAGATGAGCGCCATAAACTTGAGACACTAAACTTAAACATAATTTCAACTGACAATCTCCAATGAACACAGCTGTTAATGTCAACTTTCTGTCCGGGAAATTGGCCCTAAAATAAAAAATATCACCTTTGCTAACATGGCCAGGTGCTGGTTCTGTACAATGGCCGTTCTGTAGGTGGCCAGACCTCCTTCTTCCAAACTTGGGAACAGGTAGTAGAGATGGACACTGTGGAGACAGGAAGCACATAGACACAGCCGTTAGAAGCACATTGGCAACAGACAGGTCCAGCTGAACGCAGGCAACCAAAGAACTGTTAGATCCAAGATGGCCCCCGAGGGGGTCACAGATCACCAGCTGTGCGCAGGCGACCAAAGACACGTTATATTCAAGATGGCTGACTACGGGTCACAGTCGCGGAATCACAGCTGTGTGCGGGCAAACGGCCAGGCCTCCATTTTCATTCCCGTTGTTTGTCCACTTTCTCCGACACTGCGGACCAAAAACGCTCAGTCTAAATTACAATCGGCTGTCCGTTTCAGACGTCGCCAAATGAACGACGCGTACAATACCAGGTGGTGTGGGTTTTTCCTGATTCGGGTCAGGTCGATCCGTCAAGACGCCGTGACAAAACTGTACTAATAGCAAACCTGCAATTCGATATTGAAAAAGGGGCAACAAAGTAGTTATCCGCTAGAGCATCTTAAAAAAAGGGTTACTAGATCGAAACCGAGAGCTCCCCGGGCGCTCATCTTGGCAGCTCATAGCACCTCTCCAATTCGGAGGGGTGGGGTTCAATGCGGAAGGCAAATCTCAGTTGAACTGTGTGCAGCAAATTGCTACATTTTCACAATCCCGTCCTAATAGTTAAAAACATGAATTTCACTGTCGGTCACGCAAGCTGGCATAAACACACAATTACTTTTTTGTTGTTGCATTGAATAAATAAATAAATCAGCATCTAGACCTAACAATGAAAGACTATCAGTGAGCGGAGAGACTCATCTTATTTGTACTGGATATAGCCTAACAGTTTCAAAGACTACCATTCCCCACTGGGATTCTCCAGGCTGCACAGGCCTCTGGTACGTGGGTGTTTATGACGAGTCCCGAAAATATAAAGAGAACATGGATGGGTGGAGGTGAGGAAGGGGTGAATGGTGAGACAAGGGATCCAAAGAAAAAAGGCCTTGGTAAAAAAAAAAGAAAAAAAAAAAGACGGCCTTTACATATCATCTTTGTGTTTAAAAAAGATAATAAATGCACACTACTGTTCAAAAGTTTGGGGTCATTTAGAAATGTCCTTGTTTTCAAAAGAAAAGCAAATTGTCCATTCAAATAACATCAAATAATCAGCAACCATCAGTCCCGCGTTCCAAAGGCACACTGTGTCTCACATTGTATGACTCAAATTCATCATTTTAAAATGAATCATGTCATTTGTAATTTTTGCTATTATGTTAGCACATCTGAAAACGTGTTTACTGATTAAAGCAGCAATAAAACTGGCCTTATTTGGACTAGTTGAGTATCAGGAGCTTTAGCAATTGCACAGGCTCAAAATGGCCAAAAACAAATAACTATCTTCTGAAACTTGTCAGTCTATTCTTGTTCTGAGAAGTGAAGGTCATTCCATGCGAGAAATTGGCCAGAAAGAGAAGATCTTGTACAATGCTGTGTACTACTCCCTTCACAAAACAGCGCAAAATAGCTGTAACCAGGATAGAAAGAGGAGTGGGAGGCCCCAGTACACAACTGAGCAAGAGGACAAATAAAGAGTGTCTAGTTTGAGAAACGGACGCCTCACTGGTCCTCAACTGGCAGCTTCCACAAAGCACCCGTCTCAACATCAACAGTGAA
Organism: Esox masquinongy; assembly: GCA_016801175.1. Taxonomy (NCBI): domain Eukaryota; kingdom Metazoa; phylum Chordata; class Actinopteri; order Esociformes; family Esocidae; genus Esox; species Esox masquinongy. The sequence goes on along the minus strand of JACXGI010013407.1, from coordinate 6,977 downwards.
CAGGTGACTCTGGTATGCTGGCCTTCTAGGCAGAGCTGCAAAGAAAAAGCCATATCTCAGACTGGCCAATAAAAAGAAAAAAATTAAGATGGACAAAAGAACACAGACACCGGACAGAGGAAGACTGGAAACAAGTTTTATGGACAGACAAATCTAAGTTTGAGGTGTTCAGATAAAAAAGAAGACCATTTGTGAGAGGCAGACCAAATGAAAAGATTATTGAGCAGTGCTTGATGCAATCTGTCAAGCATGGTGGAGGTAATGTGACGGTCTGGTTTTTTTTTGGTGGGGTGAGGTGGGGGATTTGTACAGGGCAAAAGGGATCTTGAAAAAGGATGGCAATTACTTCATTGTGCAACCCAACGCCAGACCTTGTGGACGGTGCGTGGTTGGAGCCAATTACCTCCAACAACAGGACAATGATCCAAAGCACAGCTATGCAAGAACTAAGTAGGGAAAAAGTAGTCAGCTGGTATTCTGTCTTTAACAGAGTGGCCAGCAAAGTCACCGGATCTCCATCGTGTTGAGCTGTTGTGGGAGCAGCTTGACCGTATGGTACATAAGAAGTGCCCATCAAGCAAATCCAACTTGTGGGAGGTGTTTCAGGGAGCATGGGGTGAACTCTCTTTAGATTACCTCAACAAATTGAAAACTAGAATGCCAAATGTCTGCAAGGCTTTACTAGCTGCAAATGATGAAAAAGTTCAAAGGACACAATTATTATTTCAATTAAAAATCATTATTGCTTACCTTTTCAATGACTATAGTTCCTATCCAATTTGCCAATATACCGGCCCAAAGCATATTTCCTATTCAAACTCCTTTCATGTATGTTTTCAGGGAAAACATTTCTAAGCGACCCCGCACTTTTCAACGGCAGTGTAAATATTTTTATATTACAGGGAATGCAACCCCCCACCCCCTGTAGATGGGTATGTCTGTGGTGAATGGACGAAGAGTCAAATGACTGTGCGAGCTCTCAAGACCAATGAAATGCCTCATCTCAATTCAGCCTGCTTGCTCTATTACTTTCACGCTTCAATAGTCTATATCCCTGGCGCCTAGTATTCCGGTGCAGTCCAGCGGACAGCAGTGCAGTGAGGAAGGAAAGAAGAGATGGAGTTGGAGAAAGTGAGTGAGTTGGGGGGGGGGGTCTAGCCCAGGTGAGGGAGGGATAGTGGTGCAGAGCTAAGAGAAGGTGGTTAGCTGAATTGGCTCCCTAAGTTAATTAGACAAGTGAGTGATACATTATTCACGGCTCGGAAGAGGTGCGCGGGCCACACTGGTCCTTCCGAACGCTTACATCAGGGGCTAAGCGCCCCAAGAAGAGAGAAGAAATGCCCGAGACTGGAGAAACAGACGACCATCATATTCCCTTCCTCTCTCCACCAATGAGAGAGGCTCCTAAATGACACCCTATTGGTTTTACAGTTCACTGAAGACCCTGGTTAAAACCAGAACACTGGAAAGACCCTGGTTAAAACCAGAACACTGGAAAGACCCTGGTTAAAACCAGAACACTGGAAAGACCCTGGTTAAAACCAGAACACTGGAAAGACCCTGGTTAAAACCAGAACACTGGAAAGAACCTGGCTAAAACCAGAACACTAGAAACACCCTGGTTAAAACCAGAACACTGGAAAGACCCTGGTTAAAACCAGAACACTAGAAAGACCCTGGTTAAAACCAGAACACTGGAAAGAACCTGGTTAAAACCAGAACACTAGAAAGAACCTGGCTAAAACCAGAACACTAGAAAGAACCTGGCTAAAACCAGAACACTAGAAAGAACCTGGCTAAAACCAGAACACTAGAAAGAACCTGGCTAAAACCAGAACACTAGAAAGAACCTGGTTAAAACCAGAACACTAGAAAGACCCTGGTTAAAACCAGAACACTAGAAAGACCCTGGTTAAAACCAGAACACTAAAGGGAATAGGTTGTCGTTTGGAAAGCACACCACCCGCTAGGTTATATACCGTGAACGGATGTGTCCGTCCCACTGTACTGTTGCATACCAATGCTTGCAGTTCCGGATAGTTCCATTCAAGGCCATGAGTTAACGCTGAAATAAAAGTCTTGCATCACATCACAGACAGCAAAAGGTTAGTTTTGAAAAACAGACAGGAAAAAGTGGAAAAAAAAAAATAAAAAAAAAAAACTCTCCTACCTGAGAAAGTTTACATTTACAGATGGAGCTAGCCCCTTTACCTCACCCCTCTCATTCCTTCCCTGTGAGAATTGAGGCACGGGAACATCCTAATGAGCTACACTGGGCTAACCCTGGCGTTTCCCTCTCTCTCCCCGTACCTTTCTGTCTAAAGGAAGGGCCTGTGTCACAAGTGGCGCCCTAGTCCAAGCAAAGCGCCCTAAGTTCGATCAGTGAAGCGCACTCCTTTTGAATAGGAACCAACGGGGCTTCGCTCCTGGGCAGTGCATTACGAAGGCGGCGGCGTGCCATTTGGACCGCTGCCAAGGTAACTAGGTAGGGAGGTAGCGACTGACTGACTGACTGACTAAGTCAGCGTGGTAATAATAGCTCTATGTAATTAGCGGTGTGCCTGGGCCACAGCGGACCCCTCTCACCTGGGAGTGACTCAGTCAATAACACGGCGGAGCTTTCGCACTGCTAATTGCTAGTTGTCACGGAACATTCCGGCAGGGCCCCACGAAAAGGGCTACTGTGAAATTACAGCCCAATCTCCAATTACGGGGGAAATCACAGGCTGGTGTAGGGGAAATGGGGAGGCGGGGGTGGGGGGGTGGGGGTTCTCCTCCGCCATGTTCGATTAGCGGAGGCGTCCGTCAGAACAGGGGGAACGAGGAGAGCGGGTGGGTGCTGACGGGTGCGAATCTCACCTGGTGAGAAACTCCACGACGGCGTCGCCGAGGAACTCCAGACGCTCGTTGTGATTGATCCTGGAAGAAAGAGAGAGGGGGACAAAACAGAGCGAGGGGAGGTGAGGGGAGATGCAAGGAAAGGGAGAGGGGAAGGCGAGAGATATTTAATAGGCATTTCACTCCATCGTACATCAGACATTTACACAGAAACCATATGTCTGACACAATCCGACAAATGTCACGTGCGAAAATCCAATAGCGACCCGAAACATGACCTATACCGGCCCGAAGCAAGTTGATTGATTCTGTTCAAGTTTATTTATTCGGTCTTAAACATGGGCAGATCTATAGCACATGTTTCGCAGCACAACCTGCAAAGTTGTATTTGAATAGAAAAGGCCCCAGCACCCAAGTCATTGATATGGTGCGTATACCATGCAGAAAGAAATGTTGACCCTCATGCAATCCACACTCCACAGTTTGTACTACACTCTCTATGAAATGGACAGTCATATTTAAGTTGGTGTCGTCTGTGTTGGCAACATCGATACCTACTTTCGGATGTACGAGGTGCGAAGCGCTGTTCTGCGAACAGTGGTTTTGGGTTTGTTAATACTCCATTGTTGTTGAAGTTAAGGTTAGGGGTGAGATTACACAAGAAAATGGTTCAGGTTAGGTAATGCAACAGTGTGGTTAAGGTTAGGGGAAGGGTGAGAAAAACAAAAAGTATTGCGCTCGTGATTTGCAAGCACGTTAGACCACCACTTCCTAGCAAAACTTCACTTAATTTAAAGCCACGCAGGCATATTAAAGCCCCTAGAGGCCCTTCATGTGTATTACATGCAGCTTGACATATCAGCGGGGCTCAGAGTTCCTTATGGATACTTAGAGCTACCTGGATGGAGACGGATCGTCTTGTCCCAGGCGAGACATGATGTTGATCAAGGTGTTGATTCCTGACAAATCAGAGACAGGGGGGTTAGACAGCATAGAACATAGAAAGGTAACATCCGCCAATACTGAGACAGACATTGAGTAAGAGTGTGTGCGTTTGAAAAGTAGATACCCACCCTTTTTCCTCATGTACATGTGATGGACCTTCCGGTCTCCATATTTAGGCTGCCGGATGCCGCAGTTGGACAGGGAGTTGCGGGCGTGGTCTGGGTTCATGCCGAAGTTCAGGTGATGGCTGGGATGAGTCATGGCCAGCTGGAGACAGAGGAACAAATGGAGAAATGAGAAAGGGGATATTTGCCACACATAAGGCTGTTAACTAAAACCCGTCTGTATTGGAGGCGCAGAGATGTGAGGGGCGATTCCTTTGGAGTGATTTCTCAGTGGTAGAACATCTGAGTTCCGGGTTGGCTGTTACTGAAGTTTGATCGCAGCGCCACGACGGATACATATGGAATAAATGACACCCTGGCCCACAATCGTGGAAGACCTGAAAGGCAACGCCGATCCTATGTAGATCAACCCATCTGGCCGAAACGCACCACACACATCATCCCTTCCCTCATGTCCGTGATATGAACACTGCCAACTGGGGATTGGCTTTCACCCTCTCTATACATCTGTGTCCTACACTACCAGTGTGTTTGGTTAAGACAGGAACATCTGAACAGCGTGGCCTGTCTGAAAGAAACATCGTCATCCGAGGAGAAACTGGGGGGACGATGGCTGTAGCAGTGCTCAGTAAGACATGTCGAGCATTAATCAATCTAACATTATCAAAAATGTAGCTACACTCAGCAAAAAAAAAAAAAAAAAAATCTCCCTCCAACTCATCTCTCCTCTCACTGGGTTTCAAATGCTTGTCTTCTTTCCACCAACTTAAACTCAATTTCAAGCTCCAATGAGATAGAGATAGATAGATATATATTTATATATATATACACACATGTAAAACTTTGAGAGGGGCTTGCAATATTTAGCGTAGCGCCACACGCCGCTGGGGTTGTATCCATGAACAGAAACAAATTCAGCAAGAAATACATTTTTTCTTTTAACATAAAAGGAATGGAACGGCTGTCAATAGTTTCCTGAGAACTACTCGACACTGTCTGGCACTCTGCTGACAGGCTGACACAAAACGACTGGTACTTGAAATTCTCACTCAGCCCTGTTGAACAAACAGACAAATGCCAGGCCTGTCAACCAAGCCCTAAAACGGCGCGCTAGGCCACAGTGGGAACCAAAGGGCCCTAACGCAGGGATTAGAGTGCAATTTGGTACACAATGAACAAGTGGTTAAGATACTACTCCCAGGTCTTATATTTAAAGGCCCAGTGCAGATAAGCATGATCTCAATGACATTTCCAAAATACGACATCGAGAGAACACTCTGACAGTGTGAACATTGCGATAATGCCCTTTTTCTGTGAGAACAGTTTAAATTCTAATTATTGTCACGTGATCAGACTGAGCATTTCAAGGCCAAGAGAGGTTCAGGTAAATACATTATTAAAAACACATCTGTTTTCTGTGAATAAGCGCACAGTTATTTATCAGGCGCCCCATTGCTGATTTACAAATGTCATCACAAGTCACAAGAGCTCCAAAAAGTACAGAGAAAAGTGTGCAAGGCGTCAAAATGTTTCGTAAACACTACAGAGTCATTACCGAAAAAACACCGGTCCCCGTGCCACATTCTCGTTCACGAGCACTTCGGGTGAAGTAAACGTAGCAGTCAACGTTAGAAAGGGCGTGGTGTGGAAGCCAGAAACAAACGCAGGGGCGAGGGGCGGTCCCTCCCGTTTTAGTAGCGTGGGACGGCCTGATGTGCAGTGCAGCCTCCTAGACAGGACGCTCGTCTGTCAACATCACGACTGCATCGAGCATGGGCATCGGGACGAGCTGATCTACTGGCCTCTGGACAGCCTCCGGCAGATCCATGATTCACAATGATGATAACTCAGGAGGAAGCGGGCCTTTGTTCTCTTCATAGTGCGCCACTCGTGATCCCGGGCCAGAGGGGAAGACGGTCCGGTACGGTTTGAAACACGAGAGAGACGAGATGCTCCCATACAGACACAGTCAAACGGATAAGCAGCAACGCCTTTTATGCTCGGCTCCCGATCAACGCAAAGATCGTCGTTTTCAACCGGAGCCCGCGCTGTCATGACTTCAGAAACACGGTGAAAAGCGCCCGTTAGACTACTTTAAATCGCGGCGGAAGTTGGATGTACGAGCACACGACCCGACGTGTCACCGGCGTCAGGGATCTGAACGCACGGACACACACGGGGAGTGAGATGACATCCAAGATGGGGCTGTTGTAGTTGTTCACTTGAATTATTGAGGCCCTTTGGGCCGTCTCTGTTCCTGTCAGCGTAGGTCGGGCGAGAGGGGGTGAGGGGTGGTGCAGGGAGGAGGGGTGTAGAGGAGGTGGTGGAAAGAAGAGAAGGGAAGATCCTGGCCCGGCGCTTGAATGTCCCCAAACGGTCACAGAATTTTAAACAAGCATCCTTCAGAAGAGGATCTAGAGCTCCCCCACAGGACCGCCAAGAGAACTGCAGGCCAGGGCCCGTTGAGGTTACTACAGTGTTTTACAGAGGTTCTTCTGTGTTTCTGCCTCTCAGCCAGCCAGACAGCCAGTCAGCCAGTCAGCCAGACAGCCAGAATAGCTGTCGGTAACCGTGCTTAAGGCAGGCACAGAACAGTGTCGGGGGTGTATCCACCTATTGCGGTAGACCTTCTTTTGCCACAGCAAAGTCTGGACCCTCTCCGTCTCTGTTGACAGGCCTTTATCAACCAGAGCCAAAAACACACACACAATATAACAGCGATGTTTGATGAAGCGGGAGCGCTGAGTGGGAGGCAGACACACATCCCCTCAACTGCTCAAATCACAGCGTGATGGTGGCCTAGCAATTTCAATGGACTCTCTGAGATCAAACCGTGGACCACGGCGGTTATGAAGGAGGGGCTTTGGATAGGAAGGCCACACACACGCGCACGCACACGCCCGCACACGCAACCACGCACACACAGAGCTTTGCAGTCTAAACAACTCAAAGGAAACACAAACACACTACATGCAGCGGTGGGAGGGCCAGTGTCTCTCTGTCCTCACTGTGTCCTGCATTACAACTGGGTCCTTTGTTCTAACCGTGTCCCGCCTTCTAACCGTGTCC
>JACXGI010013406.1:0-12253 GCA_016801175.1 Esox masquinongy | reverse complement strand
CTCCTCTTCCACTCCTCCATGACAACATCACGGAGCTCGTGGATGTTAGAGACCTTGCGCTTCCATTTGAGGATGCCCCACAGATGCTCAATAGGGTTTAGGTCTGGAGACATGCTTGGCCAGTCCATCACCTTTACCCTCAGCTTCTTTAGCAAGGCAGTGGTTATCTTGGAGGTGTGTTTGGGGTCGTAATCATGTTGGAATACTGCCCTGCGGCCCAGTCTCCGAAGGGAGGGGATCATGCTCTGCTTCAGTATGTCACAGTACATGTTGGCATTCATGCTTCCCTCAGTGAACTGTAGCTCCCCAGTGCCGGCAGCACTCATGCAGCCCCAGACCATGACACTCCCACCAACATGCTTTACTGTAGGCAAGACACACTTGTCTTTGTACTCCTCACCTGGCTGCCGCCACACACGCTTGACACCATCTGAACCAAATAAGTTTATCTTGGTCTCATCAGACCACAGGACATGGTTCCAGTAATCCATGTCCTTAATCTGCTTGTCTTCAGCAAACTGTTTGCGGGCTTTCTTGTGGATCTTCTTTAGAAGAGGCTTCCCTCGGGGACGACAGCCATGCAGACCAATTTGATGCAGTGTGCAACGTATGGTCTGAGCACTGACAGGCTGACCCCCCACTCCTTCAACCTCTGCAGCAATGCTGGCAGCACTCATACGTCTATTTCCCAAAGACAACCTCTGGATATGACGCTGAGCACGTGCACTCAATGTCTTTGGTCGACCATGGCGAGGCCTGTTCTGAGTGGAACCTGTCCTGTTAAACCGCTGTATGGTCTTGGCCACCGTGCTGCAGCTCAGTTTCAGGGTCTTGGCAATCTTCTTATAGCCTAGGCCATCTTTATGTAGAGCAACAATTCTTTTTTTCAGATCCTCAGAGAGTTCTTTGCCATGAAGTGCCATGTTGAACTTCCATTGACCATTATGAGGGAGTATGAGAGCGATTACACCAAATTTAACACACCTGCTCCCCATTCACACTTGAGACCTTGTAACACTAACGAGTCACATGACACCGGGGAGGGAAAATGGCTAATTGGGCCCAATTTGGACATTTTCACTTAGGGGTGTACTCACTTTTGTTGCCAGCGGTTTAGACATTAATGGATGTGTGTTGAGTTATTTTGAGGGGACAGCCAATTTACACTGTTATACAAGCTGTACACTCACTACTTTACATTGTAGCAAAGTGTCATTTCTTCAGTGTTGTCACATGAAAAGATATAATCAAATATTTACAAAAATGTGAGGGGTGTACTCGCTTCTGTAAGATACTGTATTTATATACCATACTGATTGTAGAGTACTCGTGTGGTTACGTTGTTTAAAATACAACCTAATGACATTTACAGTACGCATGGTTTACAGTGTAGTAGGCTATATACAACATATGCCACAGTTAAGGGCTGTTATTAGGCACACTTTTCCGTACCACCTGTTGATACTGTGATAAGTTTCATATGACACATCTGTTCTATACTATTGTATGTATTTTCTATTACCTCTTCATACACTTTTTGTGCTCTGAATGTTGATAAAATTGTAAATATAGTATTCAAGTTGTTTTCTTGTCTGTGTCAATTTTGTTTGTACCCCTTACCACCTCATGTGAAATTATAAAAGCCTGAATAAATATGTAATTGTCTAGTTTTGTTTTGCCCATATTTGCTTAATTGATAACAGAAATTATTTTTAATTGTAATAATAATTGGGTCCGTCAAACTTTGTTTTCGTCAAAGAATCCTCCATTTACAGATCTTTGACATTCTAGTTGTCAATTTGTTCAGGCAATCTGAAGAGAGTTCACGCCATGCTTCCTGAAGTTGGATTGACTTGATGGGCACTTACGTATCATACGGACAAGCTGCTCCCATAACAGCTCAATAAGGTTGAGATCCAGTGAATGTGCTGGTCTCCATTATAGACAGAATAGCAGCTATCTGCTTCTTCCCTAAATAGTTTTTTGCATAGTTTGGAGCTGTGCTTTGGGTCATTGTCGTGTTGTAGGAGGAAATTGGCTCCATGAAGTGAAAATGGAGTGATAACCTTCCTCCTATAAATCTCTTATTAGACAACCACGAAAGCACCCCCAGACCTTCACATTGCCTCCACCATGCTTGACAGATGGCATCATGTACTCCTGAAGAATCTTTTCATTTGGTCTGCGTCTGACGAATGTTCTTCTTTCTGATCCGAACACCTCAAACTTAGATTGGTCTGTCCATAACACTTTTTTCCAATCTTCTTCTGTCCAGCGTCTGTGTTATTTTGCTCATCTTAATCTTTTCTTTTTATTGGCCAGTCTGAGATATGGCTTTTTCCTTGCAACTCTGCCTAGAAGGCCAGCATCCCAGAGTCACCTCTTCACTGTTGACATTGAGACTGGTGTTTTGCAGGTACTATTTTATGAAGATGCCAATTGAGGACATTGTGAGGCGGCTGTTTCTGAACTAGACACTAATGTATTTGTCCTCTTGCTCAGTTGTGCACCGGGGCCTCCCACTCTTTTTATTCTGATTGGAGACTTTTGCGCAGTTCTGTGAAGGGAGTAGTACACAGCGTTGTACAAGATCTTCAGTTTCTTGGCAATTTCTCGCATGGAATAGCCTTAATTTCTCAGAACAAATAGCAAAAGTGTTTTCTAATGATCAATTAGCCATTTAAAATGATTGTCCTGGATTAGCAAACAACGTGCCATTGGAACACAGGTTTGATTGTTGCTGATAATGGGCCGTTGTATGCCTATTTACATATTTCATAAAAAATAAGCTGTTTCCAGGTACAATAGTCATTTACAACATAATGTTTACACTGTATTTCTGATCAATTTGATGTTATTATAAGTCTAATCTAGCCTTTCTATTCTTGAGGCTTATTAATGCTTTGCACATTGTGGTGAACCCTCTGTATTTGCTCTCATGAAGTCTTCTCTTGATGGTAGACTTGGATAATGTTATGCCTACCTCCTGGAGTGTTCTTCACTTGGCTGGATGTTGTGAAGGTGTTTTTATTTACCCTAGAAAGGATCCTACGATCATCCACCACTGTTGTCTTCTGTTGACATCCAGGCCTTTTTGTGTTGCAGAGCTCACCAGCACATTCTTTTTTTCTCAGAATGTAGCCAACTGTCGATTTGGTCACTCCTAATGTTCCTGCTATCTTTCTGATGGAATTTCTTTTTTGAAGACTAAGGATGGCCTGTTTCACTTGCATTGAGCGCTCCTTTACCCACATGTGGGATCACAGCAACAGTTTCCAAATGCGAATTCCACACCTGGAATCAACTCCAGAGATTTTACCTGCTTAATTGATTTAGAAATAACCAAGGAATAGCCCACACCTGTCCATGAAACAGCTTTTAAGTGAATAGTCCAATTACTTTTGGTCCCTTGAAAAAGAAGGGGCTACATATTAGAGCTGTAATTCTTAAACCCTTCCTCCAATTTGGATGTGAATACCCTCAAAATAAAGCTGAGGGACTGCACTTTAAGCCCATATCCATTATTTATTTATTTATTTATACTGTAACTAGAAAATATTTTGGTAAACAGCCAAAATAACAAAACTTGTGTCGGTGTCCAATTACTTCCAGACCTAACTGTACCTTTGTATGCCTATACTTTGCAGAGTGCCTAACAACAGCCCTTAACAATGATGTATGTTGTATATAGCCAACTATTAACCCTGCGTACTGTAAATTTCATTAAGTTGTATTTTAAACAACGTAACCACACGAGTATGGTATATAAATAAATCAAAATCAGCTAGGTAATGTAGTCGTCCAAATGAAGCTGGCAAGTTGATTTCTTTAAGATGGATACATGCACATTGCATATGCCTGCATTTTGTTGTTTTTGCTTGAAGACTAAACACACTGTAGATGCTAGAGTGTCAACAAGAATGCTGAGGCGTCAGGACATCATTCCATGTTGTCTGAACGCCGGTTCAAGTAGTTGTGCAACGTAGAGCTGAACCAGGAGCAATTGTCGTTATTATCTAGGCAAAGAAAGAAACAATGAAATGACTATGCGAGAGCTACAAGTGAAACTATCACAACATAGGATGGTTGGCTGGCTAGCTGGCTAGCTAACAAACTACTTTGACAAGGATAAATAAATCCGACTGAGAGTGACAGTGACGTGTGTCACTACAGTGTCGCTACTCTAGTAATGAAGCATATACCCGGTTAACTAGCTAGTAGCGTTGCGATACAACGCTAGCTTTTAGTCAGACACAAAACAAACAATTATCTGAGTCAAGCGTACAAATTGCTAGTTGGTTACAGTATATATGAAGCCAATTGTTCCAATAACGTTTTTATAAACAGCTTACCAGTTTTCTACATAGTTAATGTTTTCACCAGGACTTCAGGAAAGATCATACTTCGTATCTCTCGAACCAAGACCTGACGTAAGACTAAAGGCAAGTGCCTGATTGGCTGGAGCACAGGCCAAGCTCGTGTAAAGAAAGCTAGTGAAGAGAGAACCCTATTGGCCTCATTGGATTGCAAGTACAAATCGTTTTTGCAAATCTAATGCGGAATGTTTGCGTCAAAATTCTGTAAACAAACAGTAACCAATCCACAAACACAGTTTGCCATCCACAAATAAGATACGTTCCACAAACTCAAATATCACTCACAAATACCTCTTCACCTGATTGCGGAACGTATTTGATATTTACAGATCGTAAAGTATTATTTTGTGAATTTTAATCGCGTTTGTTTGAAAATTCTGAATTACATTTATGGACCGCGTTTCCTATGCACAGGTCATGATGTGTTTGTAGAATTTGTGCAATTGTAGATTTTTATGTAGTCTAAAACATCGCAAAACTTGAGTCAAAATGTTACAAACAAATAGGAACCAATCCACAAATATAATGTGATCCGCAAATAGTGAATTTGCTGTTCAAAGGTGTGAGGGATAATCGCAAATAATTTTTCTTATTTTAAAAACCTTGCTTTGAAGTACAAGTAGAAAGGAGTTTATTTATGAGTAGTGAAATATATTTGTGGATCGTATTTTGTATTTGCAGATCATGAGACATTTGTTTGTGGATGTTACATTCATTTGTAAATTGCATTTTCTGTTTACACATTGTAATATACATTTGTAAATTGTGATCTGCACATCTGCAATAATTTAGAAGCAATTCTATCTCCATATTGACTGCCCAAGAAAATTACCCGACCTGATTCCGATTGAGCATGTTTTTCACTTGCTGAAGACAAAACTCAAGTCAAGAAAGAAACAAACGTGAACTGGCGATGGCAGGATTACAGGCCTAACAGAACATCCCCTCACGGAAGTATTATATATTGACATATATTTTGAAAAAATATTTTTAATGTGTCTGTATTTTTTTAAACATATAATAATATATGTAATATATGTATTACTAATATATGGCCATATATTTCATACATATATTTACTTATTCGATTTTGGCAGTTTTCAAATGTTTTAATGTCTTTGAATACATGTAAATATATTTACATTAATGACAAAATTATAGTTGGTAATATGCATTTAGCATTTACATCTAATTGATATATTTCCATATTTGTATTGTTTCCTGTCATGTTTATATCTAGTCGTTTCTTTGAAGTACTTTTACAGAGAGGAATGGCATTCATGATACTTTAAAATGTATGCATATTGTTCTCATAATGAGTCTTTTTTTAAATGTAACCTTGGAGTGGTTCATTATATTGAAACTGAAAAAGGTGCTATATGCTGCTTGACAGTGACTGAAGTCAAAACTTTTGTGTATTTACTAAAAATGTATCATTACAGTTGTGCTCAAAAGTTTGCATACCTTTGGAGAATTGATAATATATGTACCATTTGAAAAGAAAACATGAGTGAGCAGACAAAACACATGTATTTTATTTCTTATGGGATTCACATTCAACTGTAGGTCATAACAGAATGGCACAATCATAAAACAAAACATGGCAACAAAGAAAAAAATGAACTGACCCCTGTTCAAAAGTCTGCATACCCTTATTTCTTAATGCTGTGTATTGCCCCCTTTAGCATCAATGGCAGCGTGCAGACTTTTGTAATAGTTGTCTATGAGGCCCCAGATTCTTGCAGGTGGTATAGCTGCCCATTCGACTTGGCAAAATGCCTCCAGGTCATGCAAAGTCTTTGGTCGTCTTTTTTGTGGCATGGGCTCAGTAAAGGCTTCTTTCTGGCAATTCGACCATGTAGCTCATTTTTGTTCAAGTATCGGCGCATTGTGTGCCTTGAAACAACCACACCGTCTTTTTCCAGAGCAGCCTGTATTTCTCCTGAGGTTACCTGTGGATTTTTCATTGTATCCCAAACAATTCTTCTGGCAGTTTAGGCTGAAACCTTTCTTGGTCTACCTGACCTTGGCTTGGTATCAAGAGATCCCCAAATTTTCCACATCTTAATAAGTGATTGAACAGTACTGACTGGCATTTGCAAGGCTTTGGGTATCTTTTTATATCCTTTTCCATCTTTATAAAGTTCCATTACCTTGTTATGCAGGTCTTTTGACAATTCTTTACTGCTCCCTGTGGCTCAGTATCTAGCCTGTTCAGTGCATCCACGTAAGAGCTAACAAACTCATTGACTATTTATACACAGACACTAATTGCAATTTAAATAGCCACAGGTGTGGGAAATGTACATTTATTTGCCATTTTTACCTGTGTGTGTCACCTTGTGTGTCTGTAACAAGGCCAAACATTGAAGGGTATGTAAACTTTTGCTCAGAGACATTTGGGTGATTTCTGTTATAATGATTTAAAAAGGAGCCAAACAACTATGTATTATTTACAAATTGGCTCTTGTTTGTAAAAGATAATAATTGACTTTTCACAGTGATTATTGTAATGCAATAAGGTCTAGACTGGTGATTATGTTGGTTTGCTCCCCATTTTGCCAACGATAATTAAACTCACTAAAACAAAGAGATTCTCTGGAAATGTATTGAAGGTTAATTCCATGATGAGGTGAAGAGAAATACTTAAAGTACTGCATATTCATATATTTCATTATTTTAACACATAATATTCAGTGTTAAAATATATGACATGCAGGGCACATAGGTAAATATATGTTGAGAAATCCTCTACATATATATGTTTTGCATGAGTTTATGTGTGGGTCACCAGGGAAGATACCCAGCATCTGGTGTTTTCTAAGGGTCACAGACCTCAGGCAGTCATTGAATACAAATGATTTGCAAGTACTAAATATGACAGCTATTTAATTTTTTTTCAAATTACTTTTTGTCGCATATAATGGGGGGGACTATGTACAAAAGTGCTGTAATATCTACATGGCTTATAGATTTAAGAACTCTTCAATTAAATCTGACGGTCTACACTTTAATCTCATCGTCATTATTTCTTTTCAAATCCAGTGCTGACGTACAGAGCCAAAACAAGAAAACTTTTGTCACCGTCTAAATACCTGTGGGCTGCACTGTATAGGAATAAATATCGAGTCAATACCACTGCACCACAGTATGCACTGTTTTTGTGTTGTGATGCGTTGGCAGTGGAAAACCCCGATCACAGTGACTTTGTCCACCTAAGGAACATGCTTGTGAGGACTCACATGCAGGACCTGAAGGACATGACTCATGACATACACTATGAGCGTTACAGAGCACAGTGGCTGTACAAGCACCAACACACTGATGAGGTAGGGACACAACACACTGTTACACACACACACACACATTTTTGGGATTTTTTCATTCAGTTCATCGCTTTCCTTGCTGAATGCAGAGACATAAAAGAGCAAAATCTTGTTTTATTATTGAGTAATAGGGCTTAATTCAAAATCCTGAATAAATGGAAAAATAAGGGCCCGCACAACAGTATATGCTTCTTTCAGAGCTTTATTTCCTTGAACCAAACAGACAGTTTCCTCAAGTTATTGAATATTACATAAAGATTCTACAATTACAGGTGATCTCAAAAGTCTACACATCACACAAATGCAGCTTTTATTGACATGAAAGGCTGACATCAAGACATTTCATCGGATTTGGATTTTTAGGATCTTGAACCTTTTCTCAATAATTTGCTAAATCTCCATTAACTTTATTCTCTTTTAGGACAATGACTTCTGCTATCCCGCAATCTGACCCAGGAGGACGTGAAATACACAATACACTGTTATTCAAATAAAATCACAAGCTAATTTTAATATTTTTTCCCTGTTTGATTTCTACACTACAGTCTGCAATTACTGATGTCAGATCAACTTGTTTCAATTTATGACGTTTTTTTTTACAAGGTGAATTTGCATTCTCATTTACTGTACAGCAATTAAGGTCAACTGCTTTGCACAGGGACAGATTTACAAGTTTGTCACTGTTTAGGAATTCGATCTTGCACATTTGAGTTTCACTTATTCAAATATGGACAGATCTAAACTGATCAAGCTAGAAAACATAATCACCATGATAGTTCAAACTAGAGAGGACAAACAATGTTTCACACGGTTTGGCTATCCTAACTTCAAAGTCTTAAAGACATAAAGGTCAGTCAATGCGGAAAGTTTCAAGGACTTTGAAAGTTTCTTCAAGTGCACTCGCAAAACCATTAAGCTCTATGATAAAACATCTCAGCATCAACTGTTCAGAGAAGACAGCATCAATCAGTCCTTTATGGTCGAATTGCTACAAAGAAACCACTACTGAAGGCAGGGCCGGATTATGGACTGGGCAAATGACTCATTGGGGCCTTGGGCTACAAAGCACCCAGAGGCCCCTAATGGTCAGAGGCCCCTGGGACAATCTACTGTGAATACAAATTGTAGATTGACTGATAGCACTTGAATATGTGGACTCTTCAGCCCATCATGTGCCCCCTGACTACCAGGGCACCTCCTCAACCCATACCAGAGCCCTTCCACAACTCAAACCTGTGACCCCCGGCTCCACCTCAACCCATACCAGGGCCCCTCAGCTACACCTCAACCCATTCCAGACCAGGGCCCCCCAGCTCCATCTCAACTCTTACCAGGACTCCTCCACAAACCATATTATGGCCCCCCTTCCATAACCCATACCAGGGTCCCTCGATAGCCTATACAGGGGTCCCTCGGTCCCGCCACAAAAAATTACAGGGCCTTTAACTATCAGCGTGTTTTAGATATTTAATCTATGTTATATTATGTATTTAATATTATACAACCCCATTTCCAAAAAAAGTTGGGACGCTGCGTAAAATGCAAATACAAAACAGAATGCAATGATGTGCAAATTATATATCCCTGTATTTAATTGAAAATAGTACAAAGGCAACTTATCAAATGTTGAAACTGAGAAATTGTATTGTTTTTGGAAAAATACATAAATACATCAAAAAGGCAGGGACAGGGGCATGTTAAACACTGTGTTACATTACCTATTCTTATAACACAACTCTGTAAGCATTTGGAAACTGAGGAGACCAATTGCTGTAGTTTTGAAAGTGAAATGCTTTCCTATTCTTGCTTGATATAGAATTTCACCTGCTCAACAGTTCGGAGTCTCATTTGTCGTATTTTTCATTTCATAATGCGCCAAATGTTTTCAGTGGGTGACAGGATTGGACTGCATGCAGGACAGTTCAGCACCCGGACTCTTTTACTACAGAGCCACCCTGTTGTGATACATGCAGAATGTTGTTTGGCATTGTCTTGCTGAAACAAGCAAGGCCTTCCCTGATAAAGACGTTGTCTGGGTGGCAGCATATGTTACTCCAAATCCTATATTTGTTCAGCATTAGTGGTGCCTTCACTGATGTGCAAGTCACCCATGCCATGTGCACTAATGCACCCCCATACCATCATGGATGCTGGCTTTTCAAGTGTGCACTGATAACAAGTCGGATGGTCCCTCTCCTCTTTTGTCCAGAGAACGTGGTGTCCGTGATTCCCAAAAATAATTTCACATTTTGATTCGTCAGACCACAGGACAGTTTTCCACTTTGCCTCAGTCCATCTTAAATGAGCTCGGGCCCAGACAAGCGGGCGGCATTTCTGGATCTTGTTTATATATGGCTTCTTCTTTGCATGATAAAGATTTAACATGCATTTGTAGATACAGTGACATACTGTGTTTACAGACAATGGTTTTCGAAAGTGTTCCTGAGCCCACGTGTCATGGTTGTGGTGGTAGGACACAGGCGCAGAGACGGAAAGGTGGTAGTAATCCATAGTTTAATGAAAAAAGAAACAAAACAATAGCAGCAACCAGTGACGTAGGGCATCAAGTACAAACATAAAACCAAAATGAACCACACCGGGTGTGGCCAAACATAGAACATAAATAGGTTCCCCAATTGGAGGCAACGATCTACACCTGCCTCCAATTGGGGAGACCAAATTGGGTAGAGGTGGCTAGAGGCACCACCTTCTGTCCTGTCTTGACTATGGCCCCAGCCCGGCGCAGAGATGGCTAGGGGCATAGCCAGGACGTGACAGTACCCCCCCCCCAAGGCGCGGGCTCCCGAACGCAAGACCGGGAATAACCCAGGGGGGGTGGGCGGGACAACGACACCTGGACAGGCGGAGGCTCAGCACCCGGAGCAGCCGGGACAGGCTGGGGAGGCGGAGCCGCCGGAACAGCCAGGGGAGGCGGAGCCGCCGGCACAGGAGAGGGCGGCGGAGCGGCCGGGACTGGAGAGGGTCGGCGGAGCGGCCGGGACAGGAGAGGGTCGGCGGAGCAGCCGGGACTGGAGAGGGCGGCGGCGGCCAGTCCTCGGCGGGCGGCGGCGGCCAGTCCTCGGCGGGCGGCAGCGGCCAGTCCTCGGCAGGCGGCAAGGGGCGCTGGCTGCAGCTCCAGGGCAGCAGGGGGCGCTGGGAACACCCGGCGTCTTGGAGCTGGTACTGGACGTAAGCAAGGCGTTGGCTACTCCAAGCTGGCCGGGGGCTCTGCCACTGGTGGTGAGAACCGGTAAGGCGGATCCTTGAAGCCCCACCAGTCCTCACTCCTTTCGACATCCGGGAGGGCCTCCACCGGCCCCACTAGAGGTGTTGCCCAACGCCTTGGAGCTGGCACTGGGCATGGCTGGGGCACCTCGATCACCCCCCACGTGAGCGGCGGCGGCAAGGGTTCGTCTTCCCACCCCTCCAGGGGTGGCAGCCGAGCCTCGGAGTCCTCCGCCTGCCCCCATAGCACCCCCCCAAAAATTTCTTGGGGCTGACTCACGGTGGGTTGGTGCCGACCTCCTGAGAATCGTGTCTGATTTTAATGCAGTGCTGCCTGAGTGCCCAAAGATCACAGCCATCCAATATTGGTTTTCGGCCTTGTCCCTTGCATACAGAGATTTCTCCAGATTCTCTGAATCTTTTAATGATATTATGTACCATAGATTATAATATCATGAAACTCTTTGTAATTTTTACGTTGAGAAACATATTAATAAATTATTGCACTATTTGCCTGCGCAGTCTTACACAGACTGGTAAACCCCTCCCCATTTTTACTTCTGAAAGAGTCATCCTCTCTGGGCTGCTCTTTTCATACCCAATCATGTTAGTAACCTGTTTTCAATTAACCGATTTAGTTGTTAGATGTTTCACCAGATTTCTTTTTAGGGTTACACAACTT
This sequence comes from Esox masquinongy, assembly GCA_016801175.1. Classification (NCBI taxonomy): domain Eukaryota; kingdom Metazoa; phylum Chordata; class Actinopteri; order Esociformes; family Esocidae; genus Esox; species Esox masquinongy. The sequence goes on along the minus strand of JACXGI010013406.1, from coordinate 644 downwards.
TTCTAGTCTTTTGTTGCCCCTGTCCCAGCTTGTTTAAAACGTGTTGCTGGCATCAAATTTAATGTAGGCATATATTTTTCAAGAAATAATAACATTTCTCAGTTTCAACAATTGAAATGTTGTCTTTGTACTATTTTCTATTGCATATAGGGTTTAAATGATTGGCACATCATTGCATTCTGTTTTTATTTACATTTTACACAGCTTCCCAACTTTTCTGTAAACAAGTTTGTATTTTATATACAGTATATATATTTTTTAAAAATTATATATTTTATAAAAAAGTATATATATTTTATATATATACAGGTGCTGGTCATATAATTAGAATATCATCAAAAAGTTGATTTATTTCAGTAATTCCATTCAAAAAGTGAAACTTGTATATTATATTCATTCATTACACACAGACTGATATATTTCAAATGTTGATTTCATTTAATTGTGATGATTAAAACTGACAACTAATGAAAATCCCAAATTCAGTATCTTCGAAAATTAGAATATTACTTAAGACCAATACAAAAAAAGGATTTTTAGAAATGTTGGCCAACTGAAAAGTATGAACATGAAAAGTATGAGCATGTACAGCACTCAATACTTAGTTGGGGCTCCTTTTGCCTGAATTACTGCAGCAATGCGGC
>JACXGI010013405.1:0-20883 GCA_016801175.1 Esox masquinongy | reverse complement strand
TTTCCCACATGCTTTTGGGGGACTTGATGTTTGTTTTTGCAAACTTCAGCCGGGCTTGGATGTTTTTCTTTGTAAGAAAAGGCTTCCGTCTTGCCACCCTACCCCATAGCCCATTCATATGAAGAATAAGGGAGATTGTTGTCACATGTAGCACACAGCCAGTACTTGCCAGAAATTCCTGCAGTTCCTTTAATGTTGCAGTAGGCCTCTTGGAAGCCTCCCTGACGAGTTTTCTTCTCGTCTTTTCATCAATTTTGCAGAGGCGTCCAGTTCTTGGTAATGTCTCTGTTGTGCCATATTTTCTCCACTAGATGATGGCTGTCTTCACTGTGTTCCATGGTATATCTAATGCTTTGGAAATTCTTTTGTACCCATCTCCTGACTGATATCTTTCAACAATGAGATCCCTCTGATGCTTTGGAAGCTCTCTGCGGACCATGGCTTTTGCTCTGAGATGCAACTAAGAAAATGTCAGGAAAATCCTACTAGAACAGCTGAACTTTATTTGTGATTATTCGGAGTCACTTCAAATGATGGCAAGTGTGTAATGACTTCTATTTAACATGAGTTTGAATGTGATTGGTTAATTCTGAACACAGCCACATCTCCAGTTATATTAGGGTGTGCACACTTATGCAACCAGGTTATTGTAAGGTTTTTATTTTTCATTTTTCCCCCTCAAAGATTTCAGTTTGTTTTTCAATTGAATTGTTCACATTATAGGTCACATTAGAAGTGGAAAAAGTTCTGACATGATTTATCTTTGTCTCATTCTTTTACATCACGAAAACCTGGCATTTTAATAGGGGTGTGTAGACTTTTTATATCCACTGTATATGTATATGTTTCAGCAATCATATTATTATCGTCATGAACACATCCAAGTCAATGGCAGTAGAAAAGCTAACGTTGGCTCGCAGGCTAGTTACAGAAATGTTAGCCAGCTGGCATGACAAACACTTCTGACAGAATGGACAACCAGTACATTTATATTTAGAATTGTTGTTGTAAATAGTTCTGACATGATTTATCTTTGTCTCATTCTTTTACATCACAAAAACCTGGCATTTTAACAGGGGTGGGTAGACTTTTTATATCCACTGTAATTTGTTAGGGCTGCTGCTGAAATCCTGAAGGACAATAGGTTTTTATTTGCAGCAGAATATCCTCTTTCACGTGGAAGTAGAATGAAGCATCTAATTTCTACTGTTAAGGAGCAGTGAATAAAAATGTTTTTATCATTGACGCGCCCGTGCATCAATAGCACTCAGTTAACAGGATTTTTAACATTAATCCTAGAAGTCAATGAAATCGGCTGTGTCAAATTAAAATCCATACATAAACTCTTCATCAGAGGCAGGCTTTAATCATTAAAGATTCAGAACGCCTAGAATAACCATCTCAGATGACATTAAATATCACTATTTCGACTCCTTAGGCTAAATTCACATTTACTGTAATTGGCAATGGTTGTAACGTGCATCACATTGTGTAATTTGCAGAGTTAAATTGTTACATGTAATTACAAAAAACAGTAACTGTAATCCCATAAATTACCAACTAAAATATTGTAATCCAATTACTGACACTTTTAAATACATATATGGCTTCTTCTTGGATTACTTCAATTCAAAAAGGATAGGTGGGCGAAATAATTATGACACATTGCATGTTTGATGTTTTTATTTCAGGTTTTTTTTTTTAATCGTTATTTGAACCCATATATCAATTGCGTGCCTCAGTTGTGTGTGATCATCATGCGTGCAAAGTTGGGCGCACATAACCAGATTAGTGACCGATGAAGCGCTAGTTTAAGCTCCTGAAACCCTGTGTCCACATATGAGGACACTATGTTTTAGGCTTCCTGCACCATGTACTTCATTCTGCTGTGCTGGTGCATGTAACATGCATTACTTTGAATACCTCACTGGTACTGACAAATTCAGTATACACTATGTTGTACAGTATATAAATAAAACACTTTGACTGCATATGTCATTAGCAGGTGTGCCCTTATTTTTTGCAATGTGCAGACATTGAAATGCACACACACTTATTGCACACACACGTACATATACTCATTCACACTGTTTGCAAGAGTGTACATTTTCTGTTTTGATGAAAACAGTTGAAATGAACAGTTTTCTACTTGTTTACACATTGGTGACTTTGTGTTAGGTAAAATAAACCCAATGTCATCATAATTTCTTTCAAAAAGTACTTCCTGTTCTAAGACAATGCTTAGATATTATACTTATCAGGTCCTACTAATCCCAAATAATTAAGAGAAATTAAAAATGCCTACATTATCAAAGCTCAGGTCTTAGGAGGTTAACGTTCTCCGGTTTTGGTTGGTTGGTTGGCTGCTAAAAACAGAGCCGTATTAGACCCGTATAAAATTTGATTTAGTTATCTACGATCAACGTATCTTTGTCAGAACAATGATAGGCGATAGGCCTACTGTACCTGGTGTTATATCTTTTTCAGGAATTTACAGGAATTGTTTAGAAGATTAGGCTACTATGTTAGATAGCTGTTACATGGCACTGTATTCAAGATAAAACGTTATATGGAATTTATCATGATATTTGAGGAGAAAAGGTGTGTTGGGAAGCACTCTGCCAAAGGATGATGATTTCCATTTGATGCAGCCACCTCAACTCCATACAGGTAGGCCATTTAATTATGTTTGCTTTGCATCTCAGAAAATTGCGTTCATTGGTTATCATTGGCTGCTGGCGACATTGACTTTAAGCTAAGAGTGCAGGTGTGTAATCACAGTTTATTTCTTTAATTTGTGTTTAGGAAATTCATTGCTGGTGGCCCTAATAATTGCAGGTTACGTTCGCGCGGGTAAAACGTATGTGTGGTAGTTGTGGAGCAAAACATCGGACTACAGATTTAGAGTACGGGCGAAAAGCTACGGATATCTTGATTCTAATACAATAATGTCAATACCCTTTTCGAGAAATTGCCATTTATTTTCAACGATGTTTTGAAGCAATAAAAAAACATAAATTAAACCCAAATAAAAGAATAGGCTAACACGTCCTTAAATTTTGGGTTCTGTTCAGATAAAAAGTAAGATTATGGAAGATCAAGGGTTATTGGATTAATTGGAATGACTGAATATCTGACAGACCTTTAGCGTGTAATGTAGTGATTTTGTAAAAGCCCTTTGCGACAGCTGCTGATGTAAAAATGGCTTTGTAAACACATTTGATTGATTGATTAATGTAGAGATTGCCCAATCATATTGAAGTAGAAGGCAATGGTTTAGAATATGGGACGCCGGTTTAAAATGTTGCGCGTTCTATAATCCTGCTCAGTTTATTCACATTTAGCATTGCCAAATATAAAAAAATGCATTACAAGTTTCAACTGTCACTTTTTCAAACATTTAGAGAGAAATGCATGTAGATTCATGCAATAACTTTTCCAAGAGTAGTGTTCTGCAGTAACGCAAAATTATAAAATAGTATCTTAAATGAAAATATTAAATCTAAATGTAATTGTTAAATATAAATGTAAATGTTAAATGTCGATGTTAAGTGTAAATGTTAAATCTAATTGTAAATGTTAAATGTAAATTTTAAATATACATGTAAATGTTAAATATAAATGTAAATGTTAAATTTAAATATAAATGTTAAATCTAAATGTTAAATCTTCAAAACGGAATATTACTGCCATTACGGGAATTGGCCACATCACGCTGTTGCCTCAAAACGACAAGTCCGAATTAACAATAATTCAAAATAATGATTAAATTATAAAATATGTAGAAACAATTCAGTGTTGCTTTATTATTGATCACTGTGTGTGCTTATACATTAACTCAGTAACTGAACTGCGGAGACTATATCAAAACGGCATTACTGTAAAGGATTACATTGAAAGGGGATGTATGTAGGATTTACTCTCCATTTGGAAGATAGGTGAATTTCAATAAAAACTATTCTCTTTGAAACCAACCCTGATCAAAACTAATATCACTAAAATTGATAAGCAAATGTATTGGTAAGCGTCAGACTGAAGGTGAGGGTGGGTGGAATCATACAAAAATAGAATCATACTGTATTTGGGCAAAAAGCATACTATTACCGTCCTTTGTAGGATGAATATATAGTTACAACACTGTACTGTCAACAGATTCCTGCAGACTGGTGCTTCCTGGATGTACCCATGAGCCCCATGGAACCTGTTAAAGGTCAGGGAGGATTGGGTGGGAATGCATGCAAGGGATGGAATGAAAACCAAGTGGGCTCCACATATTATGTTAAAAAGTATCCAACTAGTACCAGATCAACTGCTTCATGCAGGCAGCTAGGGTATACTTTTCGCACTACTAAGACAGGAATGATCAGCTAAATTTGGCCAACACTGGACCTTGTTATCGTGGCAGAGGAGAGATTCCATATGGCTCAGTCACATATGCTGAGACAACTCAGACCTGTTCACTGAAAACCAAACATCAGAAGTGGATATGCTCTCAGAATGACAGCTAGAATGACACTGCAGTCTTTTATTATTTCCTTTAATACATTACATCACATTAAGCTTTGGCCTTCAAATATTTCTCTCCATTTAAAATGTGTGGGTATCAGTTATCCCAATTAGGAGAAATGTGATTTGGCTAAAGCAAGGTGAACTGTTTAAATTGTCATGCATTTACCCTGAAATACAGTATGTCCTTATTAAGGATGAAAGATTGTTTCTCTTTTTTTAACAAAAAAGCTAAAAACTGAGTCAGAACAACACTCCATTCCACTAGGCCTGTAATGTGATTTTCAGCTTAAGCATTGTGTTAAACTGACAAACGTTTCTTATTACGTTTACCTCCAACACAAAGAGCATCAATGAACTGTATGGCTTTTGCTACTGGCCGTTGTGTCCCAATCAGTAGAGTTCCCAAGACTCGGCGCTTTGAAGCTGTTGTGGCGGCTTGTGGTGGCCCAACTCCTTACTGAGAGACTTTACGTTGGTTTTTATGTTAATTTGTCACCCCTGTGTATGTGGTAGAGATGAGGGACAGTCTTGTATTGTAGTAAAAGCCAATTTCCTTTATGGTGTGTCATCACTTACTGCCACTAGATGGTAGTATTGAACTGTTCTGTAAAAGCAGCTCTGCAGATTGAGACTATTAAGTGTTTGCTGAATGTTGTTGTGGGCAGGCCTGTGTCTACCATTGAGGACACCAAGGTCATGTCCCATGTTTCTTTTTTTACATGTGGAGAAAGTATTCAACTGATAACAAATCTGTTCTAAAGCAAAGATGTTGAAGAATTCAATATAACTGTCTGCTTGTACATTTTGCCATTGTGATGACTGCGTGGTGAAGTGAAGCCAAGCAGTTAGACAATGTTCTTTGTTTCAAAACACATGCTTAATGGGGCATTCACATCAGAGGTATCATGCACTGCTCTTTATGCAAGGTTGAGCGCCTACGGTATACAAGGCATGACATCAAGATGTCTACTGACGTTAGCAACTATATCCACCCTTATTCAATAACTACTGTAGTATAAATGAAAAACAAAATGGAAATGTGATTGATGTGCTTATCCCTCCCATTCACATGCCATGTTAGTAAGGTCCTGGTATCAACGACTTCAAGAGTCAAAGTTCCGATTATTTCAACTTTGAGCACGGTGACTCTTTTTGTTATCAAGTTTTTATTGAAAGCACAAATAACAGTGCACAGACAGAAGAGCATGATCGGTGTGACAAAGAGTCGTAACTGCGGTGCGGGATTCCTTGTGTAAATATAGTCTAAGACTACTGCTGAATAAACATGATAGGTGGTTAGATAGAGAAATATCAGATTTTTTATTATTTGACAATAACTTTTGCTGCTATTTATATCTAGATATCATCTAAACTATCAGCTAATGTTTGATTTCCAATTATCAAAATTGTTAGCAGTGGTAATTAACTAGCCCAATTTTAGTGTAACTACATATGTATTTAAATTGAGCCACAATCTAATTAATGAGTGTTAACTTGTATGCAAATGTGTAGGACTGAGTTTGATATTGGGGGGGACAGTATTATTGTTGGTGGGTTGGGCAATTCCACCTGTCACCCGATCCTACTCTCCTGACTGTATGCCAGAAAATTACAAGGGTAGAATGATATTTTACTGTGATTGGCCATGAGTTTCCTTTCATGGCGGACACAAAATAAAAATGAAAGATAAAGCTGAACTTTGGGAAGGCTAGAGACAGAGGACTAGAGACATACAAAAAGAGAGGTAGTGAGGTGATGGAGGAGTAATAGCAGATATTTTCAAGCCAGATCAGTAAAAACTGATGGGACCACTAGGTTTAGGAAATACATCTTGTTTGGTGGGAATATGTTGATAAAGAGGTTAGATGTGAGAGTTTGTGCAAAAGGGGTTCATAGAGAAAAAATGTGCCGTAGGTGTGAAATATCATTATACTTGTGTGTTCACAGCCTTTAGGCATTTTGAGATTTGGGGTATTTTTATAGTTAACATATATTAACTACATATGCATACTCTTTTCTGACACATTAAGATTACAAAGCTATACAATCGCACATATGTAATAAAACAATTTATGACAAAATAATTTCTGGCATGGTTGTCCAGAGAGACACATAGGGACAGGCAGTTTGCAAAAAGGGTACCATATTTTAGCGCATATTGCGCGCATCTGTGTAAAACGCGCACCCTTACATAGCAAGCAATTTTTCAGTTTTGTGTAAAAAACAGTCCATATTACGCATACTTTTACATAACGTGCACGTGACACCAAGCGATCAAAATGTTTTCAGGCTTTCATCCTATTCCGCCGTTGCTTTGGCCTTAGTCTGTTTTAAGGAATACGCTCAAAAAACATTGTAATTCTTTTTAATCAGCTCTGATAATATTATTAAATGTTACTGTAAATGGATTATTATATATACGTATAATATAAAGCAGCTGATATATCCCTGGAGTAGCCTACACGAGACAGGCTCTGGCGCGTCTGTGTGTTTGTGTGTGTGTCTACTAACACACTACTTGCCTAAACTATATATAAAAAAAAAACAAGTGTAAAAAAACGGTAATTTTCTGGCAGCTGGGGTGCCAGAAAAATACAGTTAAAAAACAGATTTATGTTGTAAAACTACGTATCATAAAATGACATTATTAATCTGTAGAAATACGGAAATTTACTTAACTTCAAATCAAGTATATTTATGTAATTTCCCTCAAATTCTCCCTTTTTTTGCTGTCATCAATAGCTTTTAAAAATGTTTGTTCTTCAAGTTTATTGCATTTGTACATCAGCTATTTGTATTTTGATGACTCAAGCCTTACCAACTTCTACCAGACACACCATTGGCAGAAATATGCAAGAGTCAGAGCTCCCAAAGCATTTCTTATAAAGCAGCAAATCACACCAAATAGAATTGTCTTCTTTTCTATGGTTGGCAGACAAACATGACCATAATCCCCAAAAAACATTCCAAAGGGTAACACTGTACATAAAGAACAAGATGGCAAAAAAACCAAAGCTCTGTCACCTTCATATCAATTACAACAAACATAAACATTAACAAAAAGAACTGCCACAAAGCATGCTGGGATATCAATAATAAAACATAAATACTCCGTATTTATACAGGGTTTTTGTAAACTGCGAATCAAAGTCTGTGGAAAAACAGATAATTCTTGTGTTTCCTGATAGCAGACTTTTCCAGTTATTTTACAGGACAAATGTTAAATGAAGGTTTTAATGTGTAATTTAAAACAGAATTTTACTGTCATTCTGAAATACAGAGAATTACATATAAAAGTTAAAGTAAATTACCATAAAATAACATTTATTTTTTACTGTGTACTGTATGAGACAGTGTATCCACACATACACTAGTTCATACACAGTCATTCATTTAGTGGAATGCTATGAATTGCATTGTGGAAACAAGGATAGTAGACTGGGAGGAGGGCGTAATAAGCCTGTAATGAATATGCAATTGCAATGAGGAAATGTGTTTTGGAAGGAAAGAAGAAAGGAAGGAAGGAAGGAAAAAAGTGGGTAAGGAAAGAAAGATTGTAAAAAAAATATAAAAGAAAGACAGAGAATGACAGCACACCACCTGACAATGTTAAAGGCCGTGAGGCAGGTGAAGTTGCAGTTGCTATGCCAGCATTATTGTTTTGATTGACAGGCATGATTTGCCAGACTCTCTAGGCATGATTGTTTTCATTTTGAGTTCATTAATGAAGTTGAATTTGGTTTGAATTTGAAATCAATATTCACAATGAATTAGTTGTGTTTTTATTTGTTGATAATCCAATGTGACAACTTATCCTACATAGTGTGACAACTTACCCGCTGATGGGGCAAATTGTCACAAGTGCACACTCTGTATTTAACGGTTTACAACTCGGTACTGAAATAAGATATGAGGATGTAAAGAATACAAAATGTGCCCAAGACTTCTTTCATTTGGTATGACATTTATAGCATTGTGATGTATTATGCCCTGTAAATGTAACAGTGTGAAAAGTGTGACATCATACCCCGCTCTCCCCTACTGTATATGGAAAGGTTTACATCAATAATGTTTCAAAGCAACAAAATATGTACCTCAATTTTGTTAAGCTGGAGTTACTTAAAGTTAAGACAGACTAGTAGCATGCAAAAAGTGTTAAAAAGAATAAAGGAGAGGGGTTGTTCAACCCTGAAACCCTGTGTTGTCGCACCAAATGCAAATAGATGGAGACCCACCTAAAAACACAACCATTAGACATGCATAGTGTTTATGAAAGCACTGAGCCAGAACAGGCAAATATGAGTTAGCACAGATGTTTGTGTGTCTTCAGGTGCATGTGTGTGAGAGCAGGAAAGCACATTTGTGTATGCATGTGTAAAGGCACGTGTGAATGGTGCTTCACTTCTTTCAAGGAACTGTGTGACTGTTGTTTGACCGTTTTTCAGTGCCACAGGTGTGGTATCAGGGGGATAGAGAGAGAGGAAGCTGCTTTTGCATAACATTATTATTAGACTATTTAGAAAACCAAGAAACCTCCTCTCATCAGCTTATAACAAAGTGGTGAAGTATGAACTGACTGATATAAACAGCCTAACTTCATTTTACACAACTATGTGAAGCATAGTTTGCCTTTTACCATGACAATGACCCAAAGCACATGGCAAAGAAAAATCAAATGTCTTTGAGTGGCCCAGACTGTGCCCAGACCTAAATCCATAGAATGTTTTGCTAGAGATTACTTTCCACTAATGCTCCATAAGGAAATTGACAGAAGGGTCAAATATGATCAAATCCAGTTGTGAAAAGTCTGTAGACACTTATCCCAACAGAAATACATGAAAACCATGTATCTTAAAATATACACACTAATTTAACTGCATGAAACTCTAAGGCACAAGTTCAAAGGGGTGTGAACTCTGTAGGTAGTGGACGGAAGGACATCTCAATACAAAAGACAACAACAATTTAAAGTTAGTATTTATTACAGTGATTAGAACACAGCAATCACAAGGTACTGTAGAGGCATTTTAAGACACTATACATAGTTTAATGAGAGAAACAATCACAATGTGTGTATGATATGTAGAACAACAATTCTAAATATAAATGTACTGGTTGTCCATTCTGTCAGAAGTGTTTGTCATGCCAGCTGGCTAACATTTCTGTAACTAGCCTGCTAGCCAACGTTAGCTTTTCTACTGCCATTGACTTGGATGTGTTCATGACGATAATAATATCATTGCTGAAATATATACATATATACTGTATATACACACTACCGTTCAAAACTTTGGGGTCGGAAATGCCCTTTCTTTGTCCATAAAAATAACATCAAATTCATCAGAAATACAGTGTAGACATTGTTAATGTTGTAAATAACTATTGAAGCTGGAAATGGCTGATTTCTAATGGAATATCTACATGGGCATACAGAGGCCCTTTATCAGCAACCTTCACTCCTGTGTTCCAATGGCACGTTGTCTTTGCTAATCCAAGTTTATCATTTTAAAAGGCTAATTAATCATTAGAAAACCTTTTTTGATTGTTAGCACAGCTGAAAACTCTTTTAGTGATTGAGGAAGCAAAAAAGTGGCTTTCCTTAGACTAGTTCAGTATCTTCAGCATCAGCATTTGTGGTTTCGATTACAGGTTTAAAATGACCAGAGACAAAGAACTTTATCATGAAAATCATCAGTCTATTTTTTTTCTGAGAAATGAAGGCTATTGCAATGTGAGAAATTGCCAAGAAACGATGTGTACTCCCTCCCTCTCATACAAAGATGTGTACTACTCCCTTCACAGAACAGCGCAAACTGGATATAACCAGAATAGAAAGAGTATTAGTTGAGGACCTGTGAGGCATCTGTTTCTCAAATTAGACACTTAAATGTAATTGTCTTCATGCTCTGATGTGCACAGGGGCCTCCCACTACTCTTTCTATTCTGGTTTCCAGAATGTATCCAACTACAACAGTCATTTACAACATTAACAATACACTGTATTTTTGATCAATTTAAAGTTGTTTTAATGTACAGAAAAATTGCTTTTTCTGGAAAAATAAGGAGATTTCTAAGTTACACCAAACTTAAACGGTAGTGTGTATATATACAGTATCTCACAAAAGTGAGTACACCCCTCACATTTTTGTAAATATTTGATTATATCTTTTCATGTGACAACACTGAAAAAATGACACTTTGCTACAATGTAAAGTAGTGAGTGTACAGCTTGCATAACAGTGTAAATTTGTTGTCCCCTCAAAATAACATAACACACAGCCGTTAATGCCTAAACCGCTGGCAACAAAAGTGAGTACACCCCTCAGTGAAAATGTCCAAATTGGGCCCAAAGTGTCAATATTTTGTGTGGCCACCATCATTTTCCAGCACTGCCTTAACCCTCTTGGGCATGGAGTTCACCAGAGCTTCACAGGTTGCCACTGGAGTCCTCTTCCACTCCTCCATGACAACATCACGGAGCTGGTGGATGTTAGAGACCTTGTGCTCCTCCACCTTCCGTTTGAGAATTTCCCACAAATGCTCAATAGGGGTTAGGTCTGGAGACATGCTTGGCCAGTCCATCACCTTTACCCTTAGCTTCTTTAGCAGGGCAGTGGTCGTCTTGGAGGTGTGTTTGGGGTCGTATCATGTTGAATTACTGCCCTGTGGCCCAGTCTCCGAGGGGGGGGGGGGGTCATGCTCTGCTTCAGTATGTCAGAGTACATGTTGGCATTCACAGTTCCCTCAATGAACTGTAGCTCCCCAGTGCCGACAGCACTCATGCAGCCCCAGACCATGACACTCCCCCCACCATGCTTGACTGTAGGCAAGACACACTTGTCTTTCTACTCCTCACCTGGTTGCCGCCACACACGCTTGACATCATCTGAACCAAATAGGTTTATCTTGGTCTCATCAGACCACAGGACATGGTTCCAGTAATCCATGTCCTTAGTCTGCTTGTCTTCAGCAAACTGTTTGCGGGCTTTCTTGTGCATCATCTTTAGAAGAGGCTTCCTTCTGAGACGACAGCCATGCAGACCAATTTGATGCAGTGTGTGGCGTATGGTCTGAGCACTGATAGGCTGACCCCCCACCCCTTCAACCTCTGCAGCAATGCTGGCAGCACTCATACGTCTATTTCCCAAAGACAACCTCTGGATATGACGCTGAGCACGTGCACTCAACTTCTTTGGTCGACCATGGTGAGGACTGTTCTGAGTGGAACCTGTCCTGTTAAACCGCTGTATGGTCTTGGCCACCGTGCTGCAGCTCAGTTTCAGGGTCTTGGCAATCTTCTTATAGCCTAGGCTATCTTTATGTAGGGCAACAATTCTTTTTTTCAGATCCTCAGAGAGTTCTTTGCCATGAGGTGCCATGTTGAACTTCCAGTGACCAGTATGAGGGAGTGTGAGAGCGATGACACCAAATTTAACACACCTGCTCCCCATTCACATCTGAGACCTTGTAACACAAATGAGTCACATGACACCGGGGAGGGAAAATGGCTAATTGGGCCCAATTAGGGGCCGTATTCACTTAGGGGTGTACTCTCTTTTGTTGCCAGCGGTTTAGACATCAATGGCTGTGTGTTGAGTTATTTTGAGGGGACAGCAAATTTACACTGTTTTACAAGCTGTACACTCGCTACTTTACATTGTAGCAAAGTGTCATTTCTTCAGTGTTGTCACATGAAAAGATAATCAAATATTTACAAAAATGTGAGGGGTGTACTCACTTTAGTGAGATACTGTACATGTATGAATCACTCATGGTTGTCTATAGCCAGATTAGATTCTTATGAAGACACATTGATCATTTTTAGATAGATCTGACACAGGCATTCATGTTATAGTGCTGACCAATAAAACATGTCTCAGAATGCTGCTGAGCATCCAGGATCAAAGAACCAGTTTTCTAAACATTCCTACCAACAACACCATTTCAAAACCATCCCAGTCCATTATATTTCTAATCAAGACATGATCTCAGACGTCATCTTGTGTGATTCATTGCTTCATCTGAAAAGAGACAGAAACACATTATATACGGTATATATATAAAAAATTAACAAAAATCGTAATGTTTTTGTGGCCTTCATTAAAAAGGGTGCAATCTCATGGACTAAGCAGTGTTAATACCTTAACCAGGCTAATCACTGCACTGTAGGTTATAGAAAGGGAGAAGAGGATAATGAAAGTGGAGGTGGTGGACCACAGGCTTCTGAACTCATCCTCTTCATCGTCCGTCTTGTTGCCGTCTGTAACTGAGTCCCCGTCAGGCATGGGTAACTCGTTCTTCTCTGAAAACAGGAAGACAGAAAGGTGGTGAGGTGTGTCTGTGCACATGTGAGCACATCAAAATCTACTAGTTACAAAGGATTTAGCTAGTTCAAATTAACGTTATGTTGAGAGGTGCAAAATGGAGGTAGAATTAAATGGAATCTGTGCCATACTAGTATGTTTATTCTATCATTTAGATGGTGGACAGAAAGATTTCAAACAAGGGCCAGGCTGTTAGGATGTCAGTGTCCTTCCATTTGGATGGTATGTACATTCAGGTTGTCATCATGTGTAACATATGGCAGTCATGAGGTAATTGTTTTTCACTATTATTTTGAATGAGCTACGGTGCATTTTTAAGGGCTAGTGCTGGTACCAACAGTGAGTCAAGATGTTGAAGGTATATTAAAGAGTGTATTCACATGTAGGAAATGTGTCTATTGAATCTCCATCCTTTCAAATTAGACAAACCATCCCCTATCAAGCTACACTGCTTTTTATCACACTGTTTGACCAAACAGTACTGAATCAACCGAGGGGGAAAGAAGAGTGGTTCTCAGTTTGATGTTAGTGCCTGATGTGAGTTCCTATGAGAAACGCTTTAGCCATTTTATCAAACAAATCAAAGATTTTATGCAACTCATGGCAACTGACTGGACAGTCGCTGATGCTTAATGCCTCCTCTATGACTCGATAATTTCAATGCTACAAGTCATTGTGAATCTTTTTTTCATATTTGCATTACAGTTATAGTAATTTTTCTTGTTTTCGCTGCTCTAAAAATATCATTTTTATTTGTAAATTTTATGTATATAATGCAATAATATCCATAAAATTTTCAAGGTAACAGTTATGATACCTTACAAAAATGCATAAAAGATCAAATACTTATGTAATAACTTAGTGTATTTTGATTTACATCAAGTTATTTAGTATATGGCCAATTATTTTTTTCTGTTTTCTGATCATGGCAATTCTTTTTTCTGATTTTATTAAATTTGACATTTTCTAAACCCTGACATTTATAGTACTTGGCATAAATTATATACTATGTAGGCAAAACTATGTGATTTCAAATGCAGTAATGTTTATTATCCAGTCTCAGCATTAGCAGGACACATTTAACAAAGTACAGTAATGGAAACAATTTCAACACAGGACTGCGGGAAGACTGACATATTACAACACACCATACAGGACAATATCACATTAACCAATACTCATGTTGACAGACTGCAAAACAATGACAACACTAACATGTTAACTTTACAATGAACGATCAACAACATCACATAGGACGAATGGGAACATTTCTGTCCCACGGCAAGGGTTGGGTGGTATTTGCTTGCATGTGGTAGATTTTAATCCAATAAACTAAAAACTGGAAATCAAACTAGGTAATTACTATTCGAGATTACAGTCAGATTTTTAAATATGGGACTACATTTGAGAACTTAAGATATCATACCAAGAGGAATATTTTGTTAAACTTTGACAACATTATTATCATGTAGCTCAAATGTTCTACAGTTATAGTCATTTTTCTTGTTTTCGCTGCTCTGAAAATATTATTTTTATTTGTAAATTTTATGTATATAATGCAAAAATATCCATAAAATTTTCAAGATAACAGTTATGATACCTTACAAAAATGCATAAAATATCAAATACTTATGTAATAACTTAGTGTATTTTGATTTACATCAATTTATTTAGTATATGACCAATTATTTTTTTCTGTTTTCTGATCATGGCAATTATTTTTTCTGATTTTATTAAATTTGACATCATATTCTAAACCTTGACATTTATAGTACTTGGCATAATTTATATACTATTTAGGCAAAACTATGTGATTTCAAATGCAGTAATGTTTATTATCCAGTCTCAGCATTAGCAGGACACATTTAACAAAGTACAATAATGGAAACAATTTCAACACAGGACTGCGGGAAGACTGACATATTACAACACACCATACAGGACGATATCACATTAGCCAATATGCATGTTGACAGTCTGCAAAACAATGACAACACTAACATGTTAACTTTACAATGAACGATCAACAACATCACATAGGACGAATGGGAACATTTCTGTCCCATGGCAAGGGTTGGGTGGTATTTGCTTGCATGTGGTAGATTTTAATCCAATAAACTAAAAACTGGAAATCAACCCAGATAATTACTAATCAAGATTACAGTCAGATTTTTAAATATGGGACTACATTTGAGAACTTAAGATATCATACCAAGAGGAATGTTTTGTTCAACTCTGACAACATTATTATCATGTAGCTCAAATGTTCTTCTCACATGCTTTCATATATTAAATTGTCATGCAAATTTACGTTGGATTGCTTCTTTTGTATTTAAACTGGTTGAATAAATAAGTAACGCTTTGAAACTATTTATACCTGGCCTGCAGGTCTATGGGACAGTCTTTTCAACTACTTCCACTCTTGTGGTGTTAGCAACATGACACCTGTTTTAAATGCATTATTCTTAGATATTTACAAATAGTTTTGGTTGAGTTTGACTGAATTAGCTATGAAAGTTCCCAATAAGTAGACCAAATCTGGGACCCAATTTTGACATAAATCAAAAATATAAAAATAGTCACTGGTTTAGTTTGCATTTCTTATCAAAGCATGTTGAATTACTTTATAATTGGACTTAAAAAGTTTTACATTTTCTGCAATATTTTGGTGCAATCTGAAAACATGATATACTTTTTTATTTAATATTTTTTCAAGTCATTCACCCACCCTGCCGCAACACGATAGACACAAACACAGACCTTATTAATTACTCTGACCGAAAGAGGATGCATTTACAAATACTGTATCTCAATTTGAGCTTCCTGTTGTTGAAGGAAATGCACATTTGTTGTTTTTGAAAAATATATCATCCACATTTCTTTTTCCTGCTTTGTGTAATTGGCTCAAATTAATTCACAGCAGATGTAAGACTAACATCAATTAACAAGGCATGCATTACCCAAGGCCTTCGACACGCTTATCTCTCTAGGTGCAGTGTCAGTACTCAACCCAGCGTGTGTGACAGAGCAGGAGAATTTCACATTTTTGTCCCATTTCCCTTTGCTGGTGGTGAAGATGCTGGTGATAGTGTAACTGCTGCTATGGGTTTTCTGAGGTGGGCTAGTAATGCCTTCCTGTTCTTGTTCATCTTGGGGGGTGCTACCATCTTTCCACAATATATAGAAGTCACAAAGAGATGGACTGACCACCAGGCAGACCAGGGTCACAGCCCCTTTTTCAATGATGTACTCCTCTGGGAGAATGTGAACAGACACTGAAAAGTCTTTGCCTGCAAGAAGATTGATGATAAAAGGGAAACATTACAATCATATATGTGTAGAGCTTGGTGAAACGGATGAGAAGCCATAACATGATGAATTAATTGAATTGAACTGAAGACCACAAATCATCATCAACATCTGTTCTTTCCTGTATAGTTTTAAAACTGCTATATTTTAATGTTGCAGGTGTCAGCTGTCACCAAACTCACCTATAGCAGCAGACGTCCATCAAATTGACCTTCACAAATCTTTAGTTTAGGCTACTTATCATAAAGAAGAAGATTGACAGAATATCTAAAATAAGTGATCAGTCCCTGCTTTTATGCATGTTGCAAACTCAATTTGAAAAACATTTTCATGATCAGTTAGATATCCAATCTAGTGGTCACTAAGCCTGTTCCTAGAGCACCAGATGGATGTACAAGGTCTGTTCCAGCACATATCTATTACACTTCAACTAAGCAACGTCTTAATAGTTGATTTGCTGACACGTGTGTTATCCTTGGGCGAGAGCAAACGTATACACAACCTGTGCTTCACCCTTTACTGACAACTGCAAAACCACAACCAAATTGACTTGTTTTCAAATGTTTTCAATTACATACATCCACGATTGATGGCAAGTTCCTGATTTGCTGTTGGGATGCCATTTATCTCTGCAGAACACTGGACAGTATTCACTCCAACCCAGTCATTCCGGTCCATGGTCAGAGAGCTGACTTTCCTGGGTTTTTGTTGGTCATCTTTAAATTCCTTAGTGATACCTGTCTGGGACTGTTTGTTGACCTTCCAGGTGATTCTGGCGTTATGAACTGCATTTGAGTTTGTGCCACTGATGACACATTCCAGCACTGCTTGATTGTTCACAAACAAGTTTTTCACTTTCGGTGGGTTCAGTGTCACTGTCAACGGTTCTTGGAGTGGGAGAAACATTTGCACATGTTAATGTTACAGATGATAAAATACACAGAGGTCATATGTGTGTGTACACTTATGTGTTCATTCATGCATGCCTGACCTCAGCAGTCTTCTCCAGTGTACAGACCTGATTTAAAGATCTCTCCGCTGATGGATTTGCCCTGGTGCTTGACTTCACATTGGTACTTAGCATTGCTTTCCCACTCAGTGTTGCTGACCTTCAGCACACTGCTGGCTCCAAAAAGACCTGATGGCTGTTGTTGACCTTCAGTACTGGTTGGACCCTCCACATTCATGCCATCCTTTTTCCAGGTAAAAGTGATCGTCTTGGGTTGGAAATCTTCAATCATACACATCAGGTACTGGGTGGAGCCACTGGACGCCGACAGCAAAAACACTGTTGGACTCTTGGTGACTGAGTGGCAAGAGAGAAAGGAAATGGGAAAAGCATGTTGTTATATGAGTAAGAAATTTAAGTAATAGCAATAACCCCGAACATAATTCTATTATCAGGTTTTCTAAACAGTAAAGATGTAGGGAACACAAATTATTTGGACAGTGACCTTGTTCTTTCTTTGCACTCTGTTTTCCAACACATTGGATTTGAAATGATGCAATAACTATTGGGGTAAAGAGCAGACTGTCAGATTTAATTTGATGGTATTTACATTCATTGAACCATTTACAAATTACCACACCTTTTGTTTACAGTCCCCCTATTGCATGTAGGATTTTTTTAGCTTTGTTTTTATCCAGGGAAATAAGGCTGATATATAATATAAAGAAAATAAAAAAGTACTGAACATGACTTCATAATACTTTATTGTATACATTATGGTACATACACGTAAATACTTTCAGAACCTTAAAATGGAGGAACTAACAAAAAATGTGCTTACCATTACCAACTGAATCATCATATATGAATGACAATACCCTGAAATGAGAGCTAAGTCTTCACTTTAAACCCGTAGTCATTGTATATTATTTAATCCAAATTGCTTGAATACAGAGCCAGAAAAACAAAAACATGTCACTGTTGATGTGGTTTTGTAGTTTACAGTAAATTTCAATTTACTAATTCTGAAGATTATAGAAACTTTACAGAAAAATACAATAAAATTACAACATATTACCTGGTACATTAAGGACTGCTGTCTTGCCCCCTGCTGGATGTTTTGCGGCACAAGTAAAAGACTTAGCATTTTCCCAGTCATTCTTAACCACAAGGATCTGACTGACTCCTGTGTAGGCTCCCCCTGTCTGGACTGTTGGATACTCGACAAAATCAGTCAGGGCAGTCCCTTTAGCATCCGTCCATTTGAAGGTGAGAGAGGAAGGTGTAAAGCCAGTAGCAAGACATCCGATGCTGTACTTGTCGTTAGTCGGTGTTCCACAGTTCATCAGGGTGAACAGAGAAGAGGGAGCTTTTGATGTGTCTGCAAGAAAAAAAATATATATATATATTTGAAGAAAATATGATACTATAAGTGCATACCTGACCATGTAATTTCTAATGAATGTTATAGTAGATGGCAATAACATAGACAAAACTCAAGATTTACTTATTTGTTTTAGATTAATTTAAATTAAATACTGATAGGTACCATTCAGTCTAGGTATGAATTGTACATATGTTTTTTGAGGTACCTCAAATAGTGTATTCCTTCAATGTAAAAACATCCCATAAAAATACAGTAAAAAGTATAGAATGAAAAAAGTAATCATATAATCATGTAAAATATTACATTATTGGGGTCGAGGCGTTGTCAGTGTCTGTAAATAAAGCAAGATACTTTCTTTTAGCTATAGAATGTTATCATATTTTACAGTTGACTCTTGCTGTTTTGTTCATAAAATGGTTTTCATACAATACAGCTTTCTGTTAACTTCGACTTTGCTGCCACACCTTTCACTCTAAATGTGTGTTTATGTTTTACCGAAGGGATCAATGTCTCTGAAAAGGCTGAAGTTTAATATATGTACTACAATGTTCTACAGAAAAAATGTTGGATATGATTTCTAGAGAGAGAGCGAGAGAGATACAGTATATATATATATATATATATATATATATATATATATATATATATATATATATATATTTTAGTAATTTTATTTTATGTATATATTTTAGTAATTTTATTTCATGCATCAGCCCGTATAGCTCAGTGGTAGTGCATTCAACAGCGGATTAAAACGCCCCAGGTTTAAATCCGGGTGCCCCTCTTTCATCTATACATTCCAGTTGTAACATACACTATACTTAATAATTGTACATTTCCTGCCCTCTTGTATTTGCATGTAATATTTACACATATTACTCGGAACAGTACCAGAATATGGCTATATACATGTTTCATTATTTGGATTAGGATTAAGCAAATTGACAATCAATACAATCTCCTCTCTCTTTAATTATGGTATGTCAGACTACCAAATAAAAATTGGCCGCAAATTCAACATCAGTGTCAAAAATAACAGGTGTGTGAGTACATATGCAAACATACAAAGTCTCAATTTACTGTCCTGCACTTTCATTAACCAAATTAAATTGTAATTCATGAACCAGTCATGCAACCCACATCTGTATAACTACATTAAAATACAGATTAATGAATGACTTACCTGATGAGACTGTGACCATGGTCCCTTTTCCCCAATAGTCAAAATAGTCATAATAGTAATACACAGTATGACACAAGCACTTGCCAGACCACATAAAACCACCCCTTGTTACAGAGATCAAATAGTCTTCAAACTAGAAAGGCATTTGTTTTGTCAAAAAATGCATCTATATACTTAAGATCACTGTCTAGCATGACTACACTTGGCCAACAATCCGGGATATTTTCACAACATGGAAACTTTTCTCTTTGTCATACTAACATACATTTCCTATATAAGACTAGAAAGAGACTTCTGCATTAATATTATTCTACAGCAGAACCTATACACAAAATTTTTAATGAAATTGTGACATTCATAAAATTAAAGTATTGAGGTAAACCGTTTCTTATGCAGGCTAGGGCAAGGGTTTGTTATTTTCAATGGCATTGTGCATCTGGAAAATGCAAAAGACATCAGGTTTGTTCTTTCAATACACAAACTAGGATTGGAAACTTTGACTAGGATGTAAATGTTAATGGATATAATACATTTAGTTTGTCTTACCTGAGACACTGACTTGCGTCCCCTTACCCCAGTATTCAAAAGCATCACTGTTTAATGTTTCCCTTCACAGCCTGTACAAAAACACTTTGCATCAATACCAGCTTCAAAGTGATGTTCCTGAATCCCATAGACCATATATATACTACCTATATTATAATACAATTATTTTTTGAGGACAGATGTGGTGACTTCAATATGAATTCTTTTAAATTAATGCCCAGATTCATTACATAATATAACTCCATCAAAAAGCTATTTTTTAAAAATGTTTTTATAAAGATTCCATTAGTGCCAACGTGAGATGATTATTAATAGATATTTTGTGGTTCCCCCCATTGTTCCCATCCCCATGCAGATACAGTATAATGCAGGTTTAGGCTCTGAGGATTTTGTACAGCCTTGTTTGACTGTGCTAACCACCAACCCAGGATCACAGTGATAGATCCCTAGACAAAAACATCTAATTCACATATCTATACGGATTGGGTCTGAGTGTGTCTGCTTTCAGTAATGAATAAGAAAAAAAACAATGGCTAAAAATACATAATGCAGCATTACCACAGATTGTTGCAATAAAATATTATCGAATATGCTATTTTTGTTGCTCAAGGACAGCTCTACATTCTATGAGGCCCCGGGGCATGATAATCTTTGGATGCACCCCAACCCCCCCCCC
>JACXGI010013404.1:8376-20959 GCA_016801175.1 Esox masquinongy | reverse complement strand
TTTCTTCAGCTGGAACCGGGGCCTTAGTCAGGGTGGAGGGAATTATGAACAGTTCCAAATACCAGGCAATTTTGGCACAAAACCTTCAGGCATCCGTTAGAAAGCTGAAGATGAAGAGGAAGTTCACCTTTCAGCACGACAACGACCCAAAGCACACATCCAAATCCACAAAAGCATGGCTTCACCAGAAGAAGATTAATGTTTTGGAATGGCCCAGCCATAGCCCAGACCTGAATCCAATTGAACATCTGTGGGGTGATCTGAAGAGGGCTGTGCACAGGAGATGTCCTCGCAATCTGACAGATTTGTAGCGCTTTTGCAAAGAAGAGTGGGTAATTATTGCCACATCAAGATGTGCCATTTTAATAGACTCCTACCCAAAAAGACTGAGTGCTGTAATAAAATCAAAAGGTGCTTCAACAAAGTATTAGTTTAAGGGTGTGCACACTTAAGGAACCAGGTTATTGTGAGTTGTTTATTTTTTATTTTTCCCCCTCAAAGATTTCAGGTTGTTTTTCAATTGAATTGTTCATGTTATAGGTCACATTAAAGGTGGAAAAAGTTCTGACATGATTTATCTTGGTCTCATTCTTTTACATCACAAAAACCTGGCATTTTGACAGGGGTGTGTAGACTTTTTATATCCACTGTATGTATGTGTATGTGGGGAGGGGCAATAGACTTGTCCAGTTGATGCTTGTGTGTGTATGTTGGGAGAGGGTTATAGTCATTTTGGTTCCAGAGGCATGTTCCCGAGGCCTACTGCTGTAGGAAAGAAACTGTTCTTGTGGAGGGAGGTTTTGGTCCTGATAGATCTCAGCCTTCTGCCAGAGGGGAAAGCACTGAATAGTCCATTTCCAGGGTGAGTAGGATCAGCCCCAATATTTGCCACTCACCGCCGCGTCCTGGAGGTGTATAGGTCATGTAGAGACGGCACATTGCAGCCAATCACCCTCTCTGCAGAGTGGATGATGCGTTGCAGCCTGCCCTTGTCTTTGGCAGTAACTGCAGCACACCACAGGTCAGGAGGAGGTCAGGATGGACTCTATGATGGCAGTGTAGAAATGCACCATCATAGTCTTTGGCAGGTTGAACTTTTTCAGCTGTCGCAAGAAGTACATCCTCTGCTGTGCTTTCTTTGTAAGAGAGGTGATGTTCAGCTCCCACTTGAGGTCCTGGGCGATGGTGGTGTACAGAAAGCAAAAGGACTCCACAGAGTTGACTGGGGAGCCACCCATAGCGATGAGGGAAAGGGCAGCAGGGCTTTTCCTGAAGTCCACTATCATCTCCACAGACTTTAGGACGTTGAGCTACAAGTTGTTCTGACTCTACCAGATGGTCAATCTCCCACCTGTAGGCGGACTCGTCCCCATCAGAAATAAGTCAGATGAGGTTGGTGTCATCCGCAAACTTCAGGAGCTTGACAGAGTTTGTGACTGGAGGTGCAGCGGTTGGTGTATAGGGAGAAGAGTGAGGGGACAGGGGACAGCCTTGGGGGGAGTCACTGCTGATGGTCAGGGGGTTGAACAGGTGCTTCCCCAGCCTCACGTACTGCTTCCTGTTGGACAGGAAAGCTGTGATCCACCTGCATGTGGACTCGGGCACTCCAAGTTGAAATAGCTTGTCCTGGAGCAAAGCGTGAATTATGATGTTGAATGAGGAACTGACAAACAGGAAACAAACAGGATTCTGGCATAGGTTCCACGCGAGTCCAAATGTTGGAGGATGAATTGAAGAGCCATGTTGACCACGTTGTCCACATACCTGTTTGCTCTGGAGGCAAACTGCAGTGGATCTAGTAGAGGGTCAGTTATGGTCTTGAGGTGGGACAGTACAAGGCACTCAAATGACTTCATAACCACAGAGGTCAGGGCGACGGCTCTGTAGTCGTTAACCCCTGGGGACTACGCTTTACATTTTTGGGTTTCACTACTTTATATTTGGGCTTATAAACAATATGTAATGTAAATGGATCATCATGTATTTGGCATCAAATACATGATTCTGAAGAACCTCAGCTAATATAAGCATGCATGTTAATGTTCTTATAAGGTAGTGTTTTAGGGAAAATAAAATAATAAATAATGCACAATAAAATAAATAATTTCATAAGCGAAATCAGATTTTTTCTATATATAATTGAATTCTACCATAACACAACCATACGGAATGATACTCCCAATACAAATGTTCTGTGCAAACAATGCACATTTGTGTAAGAAAAGGCATCACAATGAATGTGAACAGAAAAATTAAATAATTTGCCTTTTGTCCAACACGTTTTTGACACCATTTTTCATTAAAATCAGATCACAGAACCATGTGCAACAGTTCTGCCATTCCAAAAACACTTTTCAAACCCTTTTTCGTACACAAAATGCATTGTATCTCAATAAATGTGAACAGAACAATGAAATTAGTCACCTTTTGTGCAAGCAGTCCAATATGTTTATGACACCCATAATTATTTCACTATTTATCATTGAAATCAGGCCACAAACAGCCTTGTGGAACTACTCTGCCATTCCAAAAACACTTTTCAAACCCTTTTTCTTACACAAATATGCATTGTATCACAATAAATGTGAACAGAACAATGAAATAATTCACCTTGTGCGCATACAGTCCAATATGTTTATGACACCCATAATTATTTCACTATTTATCATTGAAATCAGACCACAAACATCCATGTGGAACAGTTCTCCCATTCCAAATACGCAAAGCAGACAATATGTATAATGATCACATTTGTATTACATTATTTCATGATAAATAGGTTATTTGATGTTACTTACCAGATTGTTCTTGCGTTAGCGTTAGCATGTTGTTAACATTCGTCCTTTGTTGTCCGGTAACTCAGCTATCCAGCGTTTGAAAACTGTAACGGACTATGGCTACATTTAGTAAAAGTGTTTTTACGTTTTGCCATTTTATACTAATAATAATACTTATAAAACTGTTGAAAACACATATCCTTTCTTTGTCCGTTCGACACGTTAGCGTTCCGCAAGGAACACAATGCTAAAACGTTCGCAAATGCTAAGTTAGCATGCTAGCTAAGCTTACGTACTGCTTCCACCTCTTCTAGTCATTATGCACATACAGAAAACGAAACTTATTATTTCCCACCCCGCAACCTTTTGATTTGCTCGAATACATAACAGATACCTTCCCCTGATTGGGTAAAATAAACTATTTTGCCTAGCAACAGCCTTCCATTGGATGCTGTCACCCAACAGCCCATCCATTGGTCAGGTGCAGAAGGGTTTGGTTGCATTTGGACAGGATGACGACAACCAGGAAATGTGCCACGTAAACACAAAGCACATCTGCGTTTTCAGCGGAATCTCAGGAAAACAGCAAACAAAACAGAATCTCTCTATCACAAACCGTTTTGAAAATATGTAATACTATGTAATTGTTATGCAAATACGCCTCAGGCGTGGGCCGTAGCGCCTATTCCGTCCTCAGGGGGTTAAGACCTGTGATCCTTGGCTTCTTGGGGACTGGGATGAGGATGGAGGACTTAAAATAAACCGAGATGCAGCATGTCTCCAGAGAGGTGTTGAAGATGTCAGTAAACACAGCAGAAAGCTGATCTGCACAGTGCTTATGGGTGGATGGGGAGACACCATCAGGCCCTGCTGCTTTCTGGGAGTTCTGTCTATTGAATTGTCTGTTAACGTCCCCCTTCAGGATTGAACATTTTATTGTAGTGGCAGGGGTGGGGATGATTGGGATGGGTGATTGTGAATGGGCCCCAATAGTGGGGATGATTGGGATGGGTAAATGTGAATGGGCCCCAATGGTGGGGGGTTGGTGTTGATGGCTGGACACTGCAGATTTGTCTTTCAAATCTGCAGTAGGACTCATTTAGGTCTTTGGCAAGTTGTAAGTCATTAATGGAATGCGGGGATTTAGGCTTGTAGTTGGTAATCTGTTAGAGGCCTTTCCAAACGGAAGCAGATTTGCCGGTCAAAACTGTTGTTTTAGTTTCTCTCCATACAGGTGGTTGGCTTCTTTCACTGCCTTACCAAAGCTGTATTTAGCCTCTCTGTACCGGTCTCTGTCCCCACTCTTGAACACTTCCTTTTACAAACTCAGCCGTCTAAGTTTGGCTGTGAACCAGGGTTTTTCATTGTTGTAGCTCACCCTGGTCCGTGTTGGTATGCAGCTGTCCTCGCAGAAGCTGATGTATGAAGTCACAGCAGTGTACTCATCCAGACTATTAGTGGCAGACCTAAAAATGTCCCAATCAGTGCATTCCAGATACACACGCAGATCCTCTGTAGCTTCACTGCTCCACATCTTTGAACTTCACACAACAGGCTTAGAAAGTTTTTGCCTGTATGTGGGTATTAGAAGGACCATGATGTGGGCTGAGAGTCCTAGAGCAGCGCGGGCTACAGCGTGATAGGCGTTGTTGATTGTAGTGTAGCAGTAACCCTGGTCGGAATTTCAATAAACTGTTCACAATAAACTGTTGTGGCTTAGGTTACCTTTGTTGAAGTCAATGAGAACAATCACGAAGGAGTCCGGGTATGACAGCTCCGCCTGGAGAATCTGTTTAGCCAGCTGCCATTGTGTCTCGTGCAAGTGGAATGTAGACACTGACCAGGATAAATGAAGAGAAATGTCTGCAGCTGATAAAAAATTATTCCAGGTCAGGGGAAGAGTGCTGCAGTGTGACAGTCACATCGTTGCCCCAGCCATTGTTAATGTAGAAATATATTCCTCCTCCTTTTATTTTGCCCAAGAGTTCTGTGTCACAATCCGCCCGGAAGATTGAAAAACCAGGCCATTGCAGCGCTGAGTCAGGTATAGATTCACATAGACACGATTCTGTGAAACACAAGGCAGAAGATAAGGAGAGCTCTCTGTTTTCCCAAACAGCAAGTGAAGTTTGTCCAGTTTATTGCTGAGTGATCACACATTAGAGAGGAATATTCCAGGTAGTGGAGTCTGTAGTCCACGGCACCTAGAATGTGCCAGCGCCCCGACACACTTACCTCTCCGGCAGTATTTCACTGCTTGACAAAGAGCAGATGCAGCCTTGACCAGAATGTCCAGTAATTCAACAGATGTTACAAGAAAATCTGGGAATAAATCCACAGGAGTTGTTTCCCTGATGTTTATGAGCTCTTCTCTTGAGAAAACAATCTAAGAACTGTTGCAGAACACTGATTTAACACACAAAATAAGACATAAAATTGTGCAACAACTAACTGAGGCAACCATCTGCGGCGCCATCCTAAGTGTAATGCTAAACTGTATAGCAACGCTAACAGCTAAGACATGATAACATACCTTGTAAGTACCAATTTGATCCAGTTTGGTCCACTCCAGTTGTGAGTTCAGCTCTCCTAATCCCAAATAATTATTATATCACACATTCCCCCCGCTTTCACTTCATTAGGTCAATGGAAAAGTGACACCATGAGAGAAAGCAGAATCACGGCAAATGCAACTTCCACAGCAGGACGGTGCCATCCTGAATTCGCACATCCTGAATTCCCCCTTCCACCATTTCAGGAGAGATATGAAAAATAGGTAATTGGTACCAAGGATGGATCCAGAATCCATTTGAGAAGGTGTTGCATACTACATTCATCAAAAAAACAGTGAACATGTTGAAAACAAACACAATCAAAGAAATCAAATGTGCAACACGGTCACTCGTGAAGGAATTATAAACCACATAACTTATTGACAAATTATAGCTAAACAGGTCTCAAATTTGATTTTACTTCAGTACCTTCCCACAGGTCAATGAAATTGGCCTATCACGTATTTATGAACTCCTGTAGTTTTTTACCTAACTAAATAATTGGTTTGCCCATTAAGGGAAAATCTGTTTGACTAAATTGTAAGGGACAAAAACTCCAGCCCAAGTTGCAGTGGCTTACCTGCAGCAACCACCAGGACAACTGTATTAGCGTATCTACAGCTCCCAAAATTAGTATTTTTAGGCTATGGCCAAACTACCTTATGAGAAACACAAATATAATGTCTTCGCCTCCTAACCTCCTAAATATGAGGGAAAATCTCCCTCTGTTTCATTTTGTAATTTTATTTTTAAATAGTGGTGGTCAGCCAAACACTAAATTACAACTTTAATGCACACTTTGACCATGTCTGTGGCTCCATTCACATTGAAACTGCTCTATCACCAACAATCAGGTGATTTTAGGTCTCCACCTTCACTTTAGTTGATTTTAAAACCATAAATTCCAATGTTAAAGCTATTGAGTGGAAAATGTGTTGAGCCATTACTTCATGTTTGATTATCAATCCAAAATTGAGTATGCTTAGGTGTATCTGTGTTGATATTAAAACTAATACAATCAATGATGGTCGCCCCAAACTAGTAAGTCAAGGTCAGGGAAAAGGTACGTTAAAAAAAGGTAAGTATCCTGTTCTGTGTTTTTTTCTTCCGTATATTTACCATTTACAATATTTGCTTAGAAACAAATACTTCACAAAAAGACAGGCTGGAGAACCACTAAATATTAAATTTTATTGAGGAGGTCCACCTCCGATACACAATGGATCTGCAACCACTCGCACTGGATAACAAACCAAAGCAAAAAGGAAAAAAAAATCCTCAAAAAAAAAGAATCATCCACCGACACTGGTGATTTACTTACCCTTGATATGGAGATTTCTGCTCTGACTGCAGTCCATGCAGCTATCGAAAGCTTGCGTGACCCTTACAAAAAAGTCCCACAGGAATCCTGCAGGAATTTCATCTGTTGTGAAGGAATTATGCAGGTGTCCTGCAGGAATCTTGAAGGATTGCCAAAATCCTGCAGGAAATCTTCCTGATGCTCCTGCTTGTGTATGACATATCCTGCAGACATTTTGAGAATCCTGAACAACCATGGCAATTCATGCAGGAATCCTGCAGGACCAAAACCTGCAGGATTTTTTATTCCTGCAGGATATGGCGATTCCTGCACGACAAAATCCTGCAGGATTTTATATTCACACTGCAGGATATGTGAATATGCAAATTCCTGTCATCTGCTCATCCTATATTATAATATTGTGTAATATTAACTATGTAATATTATGCAGGTCGACTTCATTGCCCCTAAGTACGAACCATAGCCCATATCTGGGCTTGTATTTTTTATTGACTCACTCAGAATTTTAAACTAGCACTAGTTACATTTAGAAAAGGCTTTAATACAGCTGCTATTGCAGAAATAAATTAATCGAGACAAAAATATGAAAACAATCCAAAACTGTAATATTACCCCCATTTTAATTATAGGCACAATACCTTGACTGTTTTGTCATGTTATTTTGTGTTGGTGTAATACAATAAGTAAATTAAGTTCTGGGAGAATTATACTGCCTCATCTTTTCAGCTCTTATGTGCCTTATTATGACCTTGCAAACATGTTCTGCAATATTCTCTCGTTACAGCAAGCCTAACATATGTTCTTCCCAAAAGCTGACTGGCTGCTTATCATTTTGCGTGCAGGTGTTGCTTGCGCGTAATTGTTTTACGGGTCACGGACTTGACGTGACCAAGCGAGACTGGGAACGTGTAGATTTCCAACGGTCACGCAGGTATCACAAGTCAAGCGGGTACTGCAATGTCAGGTATCTTTCTGTATTTGGCTTAACTATGTTCTTTTCCAGCTATTATGCTGAAGTATTGTACATCAAAACATTATCCAGATAGTCCAGTAAATATTCATTTTGTTTAATTTAACGTTAGCTGGTGTATGTAATTGTCTAGCTTATCTAGAATACTTAGCAAACTGACGTTGGCCGAGTAGTGCTAGTGGCTGCCTTAGTAGCTAGCTAGCTAGTAATGTTACTAACATTTGCTATCAATAACAGTACATTAGTTAACATACCGTAAACCATTTACTTGCATTAAACAGCACAATTACTCTCAACGGTCATGTTTCATGATGTAATTAGTGTACTTTTGTAAAATGTCTTCGTTTTGTTTACCCATTTCCCATTTCAATCAGTTGACAGCCTATTAATATAGTAAAATTTGTCTGGCCTTTAATGCCTAATAAGAACTTTTTGAAAACAAGTGTGAACACTGACTACCGTTAGAAAACATGAAGAGAAGCTAACTATACACAGACACACACAGTTTATATCCTATGAATTCTGCATTTCTCATCTATATACCCTCCGCCCCAATTCAGACCGAGCCTATGAACAACAGTGGGGCTGACTGCCACGAGATGCCATGAAGAGAAGCTAACACACATACATATATACACACACAGCTTCCATAATATTACATCTGTCCCTTTAACACATACATACTTATACACACACAGCTTCCATACTATTACATCTGCTCCTTGAACGCATTTATACTTATACACACACAGCTTCCATACTATTACCTCTGCCCCTCTAACACATACATACTTATACACACACAGCTTGCATACTTTTACATCTGCCCCTCTTTTCTCTCTACTCTAAGTGAAACAATTCCTACCACAACAGATTATTAAGCAAAGGTAAAATAAACACACAGTTTATATCCTATTACCTCTGCCCCTCTCATTTCCTCCCCAGTTCAGACCAAGACTATGAACAACAGTGAGAGTGACTACCACAGGAGGCCATGATGCTAAGGTAACACACACACACACACAGTTTGGCCTATTATATTCTATAAACTCTGCCCTTCTTATTTCTCTCTTGTCCTCCCCATAGACTGAGCCTATAGACAACAGTCAACACTGGACAGCCACGCAGGTGATTCTCCTGGGAATCATCTTTTATGCAGTTCCGGAGTTTAAATGGACAATCAAACTCATGACGCTGCAGTGAAAAATAAAATTGTCATGCAATCTGATGTATACTGCTTTCTGTCTTCTTTTTAAAGCATGTACAGGAAATTCTCTTAAGGATGAGGAAGTAGGTTGTACATAAAAATTGCCTTGACATTTTTTTTTACCTCCATGAACCAGAACTAAAGGATATTTCACAGGATTAAAGGACCATATACTGCAGATAGTCTTAGTGAAAATATTCTGCTGGATATTTTAAGTGTTATTTGCATGATTCCTGCAGGATTTATTTCCTGAAGGACTACCTACAGGATCCAACAATTGTCCTACAGGAAAGTGGACCCAAAATCATGTAGGATAAATCCTGCAGGATCACCTACAGGATTTAGAGGCCACTTTCCTGTAGGACAATTTATTGGAATTCCTGCAGGATATTTTTTATACAGGATAACTGCAGGATCTATTTCCTGAAGGACAACCTGCTGGATTCCTGCAGCATTTAATTCCTGAAGGACAACCTGCAGGATTCCTACAGGATCCTGTCACGTAACGGACAAGGGAAGGACCCAAAAGCAGAGGAGGTAAACAGGTAAGTGGCAATAATGTAGTTTATTAGTAATTCGAGTGGTAGTGTGGGTGGAAGGCTGGACAGATGGTTGGCAGGCAGGATGGCTTGGGTTATGGTCCTGAGATAGGAGTTGGCTGATGGCAGGCAGGCAGGATGGCTTGAGTAATGATCCTTTGTTAGGAGTAGGCTGATGGCTGGTGTTGAGTTTCAGAAGAAGGTTAGATTGGTCCCAGGATTCAGGTAGAACTGGAATAGAACAAACAGAAATCAAAATGAGCTACTGGAACTAAGAACTCGGAATAGACTAGACTCAGAATTAGGCTAGGAGTTTCTCACAACACTTTGCTACGCACTGTGTGGATTAACAATCCGGCAGGGACTAACAGCCAACACCCTCCTAAATAGGAAGGACAGCAATCAGCCCCAGCTGATAGGGAGGTGCAGGTGCAGAGGATGATTGGTGCCAGGATGCCTACAAGGAGTGAGGGACCTCAGAGACTGGTGAGTACAAAAATAGACAGACAAGACATACAACACACACACACACACACACACAGGGGAACCAGGAGAGGGAGACAAACAATAGGAGTGGGAAGACAGCTCAGGGAGGAGAACCCCTAACAGATCCTGCATGAACTGTCCTACAGGAAAGGATGTCCTGCTGGCACCAAAATCCTGTAGGACATCCTTCAGGCTTCCTGTAGGACTTGTCCTCCAGGATTCCTGTGGGACTTTTTTGTAAGGAGAAGAAGCTGCTGGCCTCCGAGCTAGCTTGGAGTACAGTCAAGCTGAGATCCTCACTTTGCGTTACAAGCTGTTGGATTTGTAAATAAGGGAAATGAGAGAGAATTTGATTTTGCCGACATTCCAGAACCTTGAAAAAGCATTCAAGCATTTTTGCCGGACCGCGTAAGCGGAGCCGGCCAAGAAGAGCAAATGTCTCTTACTGAGTGAGTGAGTGTCTGACTGACTACCCCTTGTTAAATAGCGTAGTGGTTAGAGAAGTGAACCTGCGAACTATAAGTCCCGAGTTCGTATCTCCTCGCAGGCGAAGCGAAGTATGCATTATGAATTATTCCGTATAGACGAAAACTTCGCTGGCTAAAACCGTCAGTATCTATATTATAGTAAGCCTGAAATAAAACAGTTTACGGTTATATTGCGACTGTTTCTGGTGGATTTTCGAAGTACGCATCCGTGCATGCGTTTTGGGTCAGGATAGACAAACACATTTGCTCGCTACAACATACAGTAGTTACGTTATAGTAAGTCTTAACTGAAACTGTATACGGTTATATTGCGACTGTTTCTGGCATGGAAAAGTTAATCTTCAGTCTCGCTAGCAATTGCTCAATTCTTATGATTATTCCTAGGAAGTTAGTAGATACTAATAAGCCTATTACTGGGTAATAAGCTGTTAAAACGACCAGTGGCAAAAGCCATACAGTTCACTGACGCTATGATGGAGGTAAACTTAATAAGAAACGTTAGTCAGTTTAACACAATCCTCAATGGAGTCTAGCGACTGCTGAAACATGTAATGCCGTGGCGTAGTGGTTAAAGACAGTGCCTCTCATGAGGAAGACCTGAGAGCAAATCTACTGAGAGCAATGACATTTATTAATTATTTCTGGTAGATTGCATGATTCTCTCGTCTTTTCACTTGATGAAAAAGTTAGTTATCGTCACCATTATTGATAGTTATTGTATCAATGTCATTCACAAATGAAAGAAAGAGGTACGTTGTTTTGCCATGAAAGAAAAAAATATGTTCTTATGCCATGAAATGAAATAGCTTTGGCAGACTCGCTAGCAATTGCTCAATTCTTATGACTATTCCAGTAATTTAGTAGATACCGGTAAAGCTTATTACTGGCTAATACGCTGTTAAAACAGCCAGTGGCAAACGCCATACATAGACGCTATTTGTGGTGGAGGTAAACTTAGTAAGAAATGTTAGTCAGTTTAACTTTATCAATGTCATTCACGAATGGCCAATTAACTGTTAAAACGGCCAGTGCCAAAAGAGGATTTGTTCAGGATAGACACAAGAGGCTATACTGACACCCAGCAAATGTCTAGCTCCATGGTGTAGTGGTTAACGACATAGCCTTTCACGTGGGCGATCTGGGTTTGAATCTCGAGAGGGCAACACTTTCTATTGCAGGCCGGCTGAACTAGGCTTGCCTGGTTTCTTGTTTTTACATACCTCACGCAAAATACCAACTGACACCTTGAACAAAATAACTTTTCACTGGGTGCATACTGTAGACTAGGATCGTGGAACAATGACAACAAGCACCCGTGACCAATCATTGTAAAGTTTGAACACTACAAACAAAAGGAAATCATTAAGAATAAAGGCAGAGAACTCAAAGGGACACACATCAGCATGAACGATCAGTTCCCACGAGAAATACATGGCTGGAGACGAATGCTTCACCCCATTCAAAAAAAGTGTATGAGCATAGGGAAAAAGAGCATATATTATAGAGGACAAACTATTCATAGATAGGCAATTATTCCGTGATCAAAAAGTGACACCATGGCTAATCTAGAAATTGCGTCTGTACTTTTGTAATACCTATAGTATAACCAACAACGACAATTTTTTTTTTAAATACAAAGAACACAATGCCACACCGAACATGCTTAAACACAATACCCTTAACCAGTCCTGTCTTTAGCTAAAAGAATTATAGAATCTGTCACGATCCGAGGAACAAAGTCACAGAGGTGGTGGAACAAACGGGTATTTATTTTAGGGCTGTCAAAGTTAACATACTTAACGCCGTTAATTCTTTTGTCGCCGTTAATGCATTTTTAATTTTTGAGCCTCGGCGCCATACAGTAAGAGCTTGATTTCAGCGGGAGCTGACAGGATTTATTTTTTACCAGTAACTTTAATGGCGGTTGACTTGATCTGAGCGCTTCACAGGCATTTTTTTCAATATATCATTGGAGAGTTTGCATTCATGTTGTGAATTGTGTTTACTCTGCACTAGTTTAAAAACAACTGCCTAAAAACGTGTTAGTGTAATGAACTCACACGAAACAGAGGGATGGAGGAATGGATCCAAGCGCAGAGCGCAGGGACTCCTTTATTAGGGAGAAAACACAGGAGTGCCGAAGGAACAGGCAGTGGCGTAGTCAATGGGCAGGCGATTGGTCGGTAACAGTCAAAGCAAGTAGGCAGGAGGCAGAGGTACAAAGGGTAATCCAAAAGAGGCAG
>JACXGI010013403.1:0-20889 GCA_016801175.1 Esox masquinongy | reverse complement strand
CTAAGTATTGAGTGCTGTACATGCTCATACTTTTCATGTTCATACTTTTCGGTTGGCCAACATTTCTAAAAATCCTTTTTTTGTATTGGTCTTAAGTAATATTCTAATTTTCTGAGATACTGAATTTGGGATTTTCATTAGTTGTCAGTTTTAATCATCACAATTAAATGAAATAAACATTTGAAATATATCAGTCTGTTTGTGATGAATGAATATAATATCCAAGTTTCACTTTTTGAATGGAATTACTGAAATAAATCAACTTTTTTATGATATTCTAATTTTATGACCAGCACCTGTACAGTAGGAAAAATGGCTAACAACACCTTTGCATACTAATAGCCATATTATTTCTTCCATGCTCACAGTACAGTAACTAGTGGCACAGCAAAGAACACAACTTCTAAGAAACACCATCTGGAGAAAGTTAAACAGTGTTGGGGTTTCAAAATATGCTAAGAGATAGTGAAAATATGCTGGGAGACACCAGTGATTAATTTCAGTCCCGGCTCTACGGATTTCCTGATTTTGATAATATTTTAACACTGGTGCCCCCATCCCAACCACCACAACAGGGTTTCATACTGACAATACAGTGCGGACTTGGGTTTAGCGCAACTCAATGTACATACCAATGAAATATACCCCCAGCATATCTACTGTTTGGGAGTGGATAGCCAAATTGTACTGTCATGAGAAAGTATGTTTCTAAAAACACTGCAAGCAGGTTTCTTGGACACAGATTAAACCTAGTCTAGGACTAAAAATCAATGAATTTACATAAATGTTTTTTTGTCTTAGGCTAGGCTTAATCTGTGTCCATGAAACTGGCCCTGTGTGCCTGGTCTTAATAGGGTTTTGGCTAAGTGAGGTCATGGAGACAAGGTACTGTTTATTGAAGGAAAGAGGCATAAACTATGATAGCTGCTAGCAAATCAAGCAAAATAAATGTCCCTTGTCAACAACATCCACAGCTGGTATCCCAGAGCCAACATGACACTGTCATTCTCCAATAGCTGTGTTCTCTTCTTTCCATGGGGGGGAGGAACCCAACTGTGTGAGGAGCTTTCCTCCATCAGGTATTGATGATGAAAGTCCTTCAGCATGGCTGTTGGCTTGCCTTGAGGATATGAAAGTTCAAATTTTTCCAAGTCAAATTTAATTTCACTTCAAAAGTTCCAAACCTCTTTCTCCTAAAACCTATGGCTACAGAATAGAAAATATGTTCCCCATATTTTCTGAATGTCTTAGAGAGTTTGTTTATAGAGTGAACTCCTCATAAAGATGGAAATGTATGTGCATCAAAGCTAGAAATGGCAGCGTAACAAAAGACGAATAGCTAGAAATTATCAGAAAAATACGAAAGGGATTTATTGCTGATGGTTGCAGTTAACCTGCCAAGGTCCGCAGGCTGTAGTAAAGGTTGTCCTTCATCTTTCCAAACATAGCTCCTTTTAAACCCCAGCAAATCTTAGCACACAGGTTCATAACATGACACTTTCATTGGTGCTGTGTTTGCTCATTGAAATTATACAGTGATCCTAACGCTGGAGTCTTTATTATATCTCAATTCATCCTGTTCTACACAGATGTCATTGCCGCCGGTAATTAGATATTAAAATCTGGGAAAGCAGTAGATGAGAAGTGAGATTTATGATAAAAACTGCTTTGACACATTTGGCAGCAGAGCACCCATGCCGTATCATCTTATTGCTGCTATTTGCGTCATAGCACCAGAGTAGGCCTATACTATTTAAATGCATTGCAAAAAAAATACAGTACAGATGAGATGAAAGAAAATACTGCCAACAAAGTCTGCTTTAAGCATCATCTACAACCCCAGATGGCACATGGGCGAGCAAAACATGTATGCCGACAGGCGTGAAGTTTTCAGGTTGGCAAAATTTTGAGGTTGGGAGTTCAATAAAATTCATTTTTTTAACTGCCAAACCAACTTAATACAAATGTACATTGTTACGGTTAGAATCAAATTCAAGTCTTGTCTATAGCCGGTATGCTTGATGTCTCTCAGATGAGAGACATTTCACTCACTTATACTCTGGTCACTAAAAATAGATACCATCACAGAACAGAATTAGCCTTTCTAGAAGTACCTGCAGGGAAAAGGATAAATTTTTTCAGGAGTGTGGTAAAAACACAGACCATATATCCCCTCATTGTCTTAATGCTTTTAAGTTTTTATGTACAAGTTCTATACCCGTAACATTTCTTTTTTTTTTAAACTGAGCGACACACAAGAAAACCTATGTTCAATCTTTAGCAACCTTCTTTCCTGGACTTTTAAATGCTGACATCTGTTTTCAGTACAATTTAAAATGTTCCACCACTGCAGAATCTATTTGTGATAAGGAAATTAGTGTTTCCAACATCTGTCACTTATGTTTTAACGTTTAATGAGATGAGTTAGTATGAGGGCAAGTTCAATCTGCTGTGATTAAGAGAACTGGGGGCTCACAGTGGCCTAGTTCATAGAACATGGCACTTGCAATGCAGGGTTTGTGGGTTCAATTCCCATCTGAGACCAAAATAAAAAGATATGCCTTCACTAATACTGTATTATATGCTATGGATAGGAGTGGCTTCTAAATTACTGTGCAATTGGTATGTAGGATACACAGGGTCTCAAGGTAACATTATACTGAACATTCAAATAATATACACAAATGGTGGGGTGATAAATTATACTGTAAATCCAACTTCTGGGACTTAGATATGCAGTGAATTTAGCTGTTGTAAAATGGCTGTGGCATGAATTTCTTTCTTTAGTAATGACAAAATTCCAGAGTCAAAATATCTTGTTCTAAAAGAGAAATTAACATTATTTTAGTTACGTTAATGGTACTTAATATATTTGATTAAAGCATAGGAACTACCTTAATATGTAAACTGCCTGTATTTTTCTCTAAACAATCTGAAACAGGTAATACTTGTCATTGGTACCATGACATTAAAACAAATTACA
Source organism: Esox masquinongy (assembly GCA_016801175.1). NCBI lineage: Eukaryota > Metazoa > Chordata > Actinopteri > Esociformes > Esocidae > Esox > Esox masquinongy. The sequence goes on along the minus strand of JACXGI010013403.1, from coordinate 17,906 downwards.
TTCAAGTCATTGCAGACAATATTGATATTTGTCATGTTCAAATAATCTAGAAGTGGCTTCACAATTAATGTAATTTACCTTCAGATACTGTAATTTGGACAGGAATGTTTAAAAATGCTAATATTGTTACCAGGAGTTAGATGGGATTTGTGCCACAAATGCTAAAAGGTTTGCATTTGGAACATAAAGCATGGATTGCGGTCAAACGCTGTCCATAGACTGCTTATAGGTTAAGGAAACAAATGTGTTAATATAGAATTTGGTGAACTCTCTCTTCAACCATATGCATACATTAGTTTGATTAGTCAATCAATGATCTTGCATGGGAATTACTTTTTTGTCTCCTCACTCAACCGTTAGCAACTTGGCGAATTACCCAGTGCAATTGCTTCGATTGACTGACAACTACTTATCCAACTACACACTGTGTTTTGACATCTGAGAACCATGTCAAGTCTATTCAAATCCAGACTTCTGTATTGTGAAGTGAATGACTGACTTGCTAATTGTGTCCAATTATCATGGTTATCAAGAGTATAAACCTAAAGAGAGGGAAACCTTTAACAACCCTTATTTTCAGTCTGTGCTGTCATTCATGTTGTTGTGGAAGAGTGAGCATTTTACTCATAAAACCTCCAGAGTTAATGTCAGGACTACCATGGTGCAATCAACAAAATGGCAAAGAGAAGCTTTAAATGCATAAAGCAACATTTTACATTGCACAGTGTGCAGTGATTTCTTTGTGGCCTATTTGAAGTTTAACTTACCAAAAAAAACGATTTTGAAGAAACCACAACAATGGGATTGTGATTAATGAGAAACATTCATTTTTATATTGATCTCAAAAGGCTATTAAGATTGCCACTCAAGCGTTGAACATTAATTACGATGGCCCCCATAAGCTTCCATGAAATTCAATGAGCATTGCGAAATCTGCAGTCACGCAAAGTGCTCTGTAGAAAAGTTTGGATGCAAATGAGTTGAATGAGCTGAATCAACATCCAAATTAACCTTTCATAGTTTTTTTTTTACATAAACTCATAGTAATTCATTTTGTTCAGTATTAGGCTGACTATGTACAGTATATAAAATACATGATATTATGAATTAATAAACTGAGAAGTTCAAACAAAGATTTCCAAGGAATGAATACTGTACAGATGACTATAACTTACATGAAAACATAAACAACTCAATATGCCTATCTACTATATTAACTATATCAATTGAACATGCCGCCAATGAGCCATTTATCACTGAAGGAACACCGTTAACTAAAGCTGACTACTGAGTATCATATCAAGACTTCACACAACCACAGTATAAAACCCTTTCACTTGATTAATTTAGCCATTCACGCACAGGACAAACTAGGGCAATTCCATGTGAAGGTCAACCTGAGCACACCTAAAGGAAATTAATCAGTTTCCGAAAGGAAATTGTGTTCCTTATTATCTTTACAATCTATATTTTTGAGTGCATACTCCATTTTGCTAATTCATGTAGTAAACTGGCATTTAAATAAATCATATTTCATGGATTTTAGAAAGGACTAACAGCTTGATTTCTTCTTACAGCTGTAAGTTATAGAAGTGTTGTGTGTGTGTGTATGTGTTTCTAAATCATTTAGGGTCAGGCATTATAACATTCATTATGTTTATTTTGTAAGTGTTTTTGTACAACATGTATCTTCTAAGAGATTGTCTTCAAAATGTATTGGTAAAACTACAATTTATCAAGGATTAACATTATCTATAGTTGGATTCAAAACAGCGGATTAGACAACTTACTGTAGGGCAACAGAAGAAACAAAACATCTTCCAGCTTATGCTGACTCAGCTCTACACATCAATCGCTGAGTCCATCCTCACCTCCTCCACCACCACATGATCTACCACAGTTCCAAAAATTCTCCTCAGGCAGCTAAAGGACAGGCAGGCAGTACAGTTCAATCAGGACCAAACAACCAAACAATTACTCATTGGTTTTATGCCTTTCAAAACTATTCAGACCCCTTTGATATAGTAGTATAACTGAACTGCAAATGGTAAATTGAAATTCAGAGTAGTTAGAGAGAAATTCATTTACAATCCTGTTTCCAAAAAAGTTGGGACGCTGCGTAAAATGCGAATAAAAACAGAATGCAATGATGTGCAAATCACTTATTCCTATATTTAACTGAAAATAGAACAAATACTACATATCAAATGTTGAAATTCTCAGGATTACGGAGGCAGGACACACGCGCAGGGAGAACAGAGGACATTTAATAACAACTAAAACTTGACAAAACAAAAACTAAACAATACCAAAACAGAACAACCACGACAGAAAGGCTTACGCGATAACAAGGACGACAAAATACACTGGGAAAGGAGGAACTTAAGTAGGAACAGTGATTAGGGAAACAGGTGAGGGCGATAAACAACAAAACGAGTTTCCGTGATCCAAAAGAGGGAGAGAGGGCTTTGGATCTCACGTGCCAGGACGTGACAGAAATGTTATTGTTTTTGGAAAAATACATGACCATTTTGAATTTGATGCCAGCAAAACTTTCATCGGTAAGCACACCTTGAGTTAGCCAAAAGAAGCTAGCCAATAAGCACGAGACTAACCCAGCTGCAATGTGGGAAACGGCTTTGTGGTCAATCAAGATAGAGTTTTTTGGCCAAAGTGCTGTGTGTGTCAACAAAAATGTGTTACATTTTCATCTGTGGGTTTTTGTTTCCTCCTTGTAGTTGACTGATTAATTATGGCCACTAATTCGTAAGGACCTCCACTCACCTGGTTGTCTAGGTATCAATTGGACAGCTGAAAGGAAAAACCATCAGATAGTGATTTTGCGTGCAGGTCAAGTGAGCATACTACTTGACTTGCCCACTATGCGGATATTGGAACAGTGCCCCCCTTCCGAAAACCAATTTAATTCAAACAATAGTCATGAGCTGACAACATAAGATCACAGCATTAGCCTAAGGAGATGATTCCAAAATGCTCAGGAATGCATGGAGACGACCAATACAGATTGACAGCACATTCTTATCATAATCCTCCCCACATACAGCCTAATCATGTTTGTAAACACCAGTGGGGCTTGCCTATGACAGCTGTTGATATGATATTACGATTAAACATTTTATTATTAACATGATTTGCCTCTGAGTAATGCAGGCGCTCTACTTTTGGGGGAGTCATTGTAAAGCAACTCATTAGCATTTCTTGAAGCCACCCCCTCAAACACACACAAACTTCTCAGCATTACTCATTTTTGTTCAGCAATACACTCACAGACATAAAAAATGGCCACCTGTACAGCTTCTAACCCCTTGCAGTGGGCTTGACCAACCGTCCATTGGTCTCTTAGTGATACAAATACTGCATTTGGGACAATGTAAATGCCACCAATAACTGCACTATACTGCTATTGCATCTTATGCACCCCTTTTAAACACTGTATTGTTATTCTATGTTTTATGTTACAATATTTACAGTATATAATATATTATCTATGTTTTCTATGGTATAGTGTCTATATTTTGTTTGTATATAGTCTTCTACAGGCAGTTAAATTCTAGATTTCTGTAAATATACTTTGTGAGTAAAGTGATTTTGATTCTGCATATGACAGAAGATCCTTATTTGTAAAACATCACTAAGCCTCAAGGTTGCAAAACAATATGTTGAGTCATGATCAATCAATAAATTAACAAGACTACCATATCTGGGGATTCAATATATTTCCAAATATTGCTCTGTCAGTGTTAGATTTGGTTGGACATAACAAATTAGGTGGAATATCAATGTTTAAATAAAATGGCCATAGAGGCAATGATGTTTACCCAAAAAGGAGATACTCCAAACTTTGCATTGCAATGCAATTTCATCTCACAACTTCGCAGAAACAACTTGTCCAAGGTGGCTAAAGGAAATGGCAATCTATGTCCTTGTTAAAGACACTCATTCTCCAGTGCATCAAAAGCCTCCTAATAACACTCTCAAAGATTGGCATTGCCGAAGCGTTTGCCAAGAGGTTTCCAGCACAATCAGTGATAGCACTAATTGAAATGTCGTCGCTATCCAATTCCCTGCACCCAGCCTCAAGAGCACTGGGCAGGCCAGCAAGTAATCACAGACATAGGGATTAACGGCACTGACCATGTGCTAGCATACGACTAGTTCCGCCATCTGGTCCACAACAACAGCCACTGCACATACCCTAGATCAAAATGCAGAAGGCACATTTCCAACTGTGGATGAGGACCAAGCAGACGTGGGAAACTCCAGAAACTTGATTCCTCCTTCCTCTTTTCTTTCATACATAGCCAAAATCTGGACAGTTCAATAAGGGCATCCACTACTGCTTTGACCCATGTTCTGTTTTTAGATCAGTGCATATGAAGGACAGGGAATAGGAAGAAGTGATTTTAGACAATTCGAACACATATCCTGCAGATCAGATCAAAAGGAGTGGATGTATGGTGGTGGTATTGTAACACATGGGTGGGGGGCATCAAGAACCCAATGCAATTTTAGCAGAGGGAGGAAAATATGCAGCTAGCCAGTCAAGACATACGTCATGCATCGGTAGCCTGTGGAGAAGGATTGAGTTATGACTCCAATAGTGCAAAGAGAGTGGATCAGTGATGTGCAATGGAAAACTAATCAAAATGGTTGTTTTGATTAAAAATTAAATTATATACTGTACTTTTTCAATTATTTTTTGTTATCTATATTTTTTATGTCAGTGATGCTGATGGTTGTAATGCAAAACAAATCTAAAATTTGCTAAAACTGCATCAAAACCTCATAAGGCCCCAGGGTATGCATCATCAATCTGTGTCTACATTCCCATTCATTTAAATGCATTAAAATAATTTGCATGAGCTGCACTCCTGACTCCTTTCCATATGAAGCAAGCTTAATTCATTTTCAACAAACTAATTTCATAGTTTGCACATGCATACTGCTTCACAAAGTATATATGAGGCTAAACACTGGCCCCCTTGTATGTAAACTAACGTTAATATAGCTAGCTAGCATAACCAATAACCTTTACAAAATGGATATTATATTTTATAACATCTTGTGAGTAAACCTAGCTTTGTGCTCAGCCAGCCACTGACCTCACCACACCTCCCTGGATGGATCAAGGCTTTGTTAACAAGTGTTTCTCCTCATAAACCTACAGGTTCATTAATATTCTGTATATATATAAGAAACACAGACTAGTAGCTTGCACATAACTTAAACACATTTTAACCTCCTGAGACCCTGTGTCCGCATATGAGGACACTGTTTTAGGCTTCCTGCACCATGTACTTCATTCTGCTTAACTTAAACCTATTGTCTTATTAGAGGACAGTTTTCTGTGCCATGCTTAGATATTATACTTATTAGGTCCTACTAATCCCAACTAGCTAAGAGAAATTAAAAATGCATACATTATCAAAGCTCAGGTCTTAGGAAGTTAAAATACATCTCTGCAATGCCGCCCTCATCTAACACTGAAATGTATCTTGTCTGGAAGAACAACAGCATTCAGTCTGAATTGATAACAAATCTAGGAAGACAAAATTGTGGTGGCATGACAAATCGGAAAGAGATTCTGGAGAGGAATTTTGGCTGCCATTTTCATGAAACGATAATAAGGATTGAAAACAACTGATATCTTGAAAGTGAATTGACATTTCCCTCCCAATGTAAATCTTCAACCTTGAGATAGTTTCTTTTTGACAGAAGTCACAAATGTGGCTGAGCGTTGGGCAGTGAGGTTTCTATGCCACCCTGTAAGTCAGCTTCTGGCAGACCTCCAATGGAACATGTATTATACTGTATGCAGATGTATCTCCAATGTCTCTGTTCGCAGTGCTGTATGGTGGAGTGCTTAGAGCAAGGGAAGAGGGCAGCACCATTCCTTTGACGTGACAACTCATGAATGGCCTGCTCTGAAGTCAACCCCGGCATGGATTATTCTTCAGTTTTCTGCTTTACTAAACTCTACCACACGACCACTCCACTGGAACGTGGAAAAGACCATGCAGAACAAAGGGTTCTAAGCGGCCCGTAACATCATATGATTGTACTGCAAATGATTTTCCTTGTTTATAGACAAGTTATTGTTATTTAATTCATTGTGTATTTATTCCTAGTTTTTGTTATTGTTATTCATATGAATGTGTTAAATCAGTATATTCCTTGAGTTATTGTTTTATACCTAGATATTTTGTACTGCATTTACATCAATGTGAAATTGTTTTTAATTCCGCATTTGGAAAAAAATGTCCCTAACTACATTCTCATGTGCAAGACGTTTTCCGGTGCCCCCTAGACAAAATATACTCTAGACTCAGCGTTCAAGTAGTAGAGCCAAGGGCTCACCATCGCAAGAGCAAAAAGCACTCAGTGCGCAATGTGAGCAATTGTAGACATGACTGATGTGCAACAGCATGCAAATATTGAGGAAGCACCACAAGCAGAAGTGCAGGACAATTTCTGGAACTAACACATATCAGGTCTCTGACAAGTTTACTCATCACATAAACAGGGTTTAGAAACCACCTCTTAAGCATACCTAATGATGTTTTCAGTAGACCCTCAGTCTTATTAGATTCAAATCAAAGGCAAAAGGCAAAAAGACACAACAAGTTACACTAATGTATGAATATATACTGTAATGCCGCCAAAATAAATTGTTCCACAAACCAGTGATGAAATAGCCAATATAACCAATGACCTCTGAAAACCTTCAGGAAATTAAAAAAAATCTACTTGTTATTCTGATAAAATGGGCAAAGTGGCAATTTCACATTTGGGTAGTAACCCACAGTCAATTATCTACAGTCCTCATCTGCACATAATATGCTTAATTTGCTCAATAACACATTGTGCTGGGAAGCACAGGTGGAAAATGTCTTGAAGGATGGGTAGCATTTGATATAACCATATGAATGACATATCCTATGGATTTGCAGGAGTATACATATTAAAGTCCCAATACAAGGTTAAAAATCACATGTCTATATATCACATAAAAAATTTCTCCAAACAGCCTAGCTAATACTTTTATGTTAGCGCTTCATGCCAATGGCTTTCAACACTTAGTTAGCTCGCTTGCTGATTAACAGCTGCAATAGCGAACTGAGGCCATTTTTAAAAATTGTGGAAATGCCATTGATAACGCCATTTAACCAGTTATCAAAATATTTTAAGCAGTCATCTCAGATTGCAAACTAGCCAGGTAACATTAGCTACTTAGCCAGCTATCTAGCCTAGCGAAAGGTTCACAGTGATGAACACAACAAGAACAGAAATCCTTTGCAACCAGATCAAAAAGCAAAGAAACCAATACATACTTCTATTCTATTTCACTGCTTCCGCAAAGGTTTAAAATGTCAGGGAGAGTAGGAAGGGACTTCAGGCAACGGACAAGGCGACAGAATCATCCAAGAATAAGTTGGTTGGTATGGAGTGAAGACTTGGGGACGGTTTTGCACACACAGATTAAGCCCTGTCCATACCACCTCACGTCCCTTTAAGCTAAGCTCAGAAGGCTTAGCTTTACTTAGGGATCGTATAGTTCTCATCTGTGCTGTGTTAAATGTATAATAAATCAAGTTGGAATCCAACACTAGTCTAAAAATTAAGGACTAAAAATCAAGGTCAAAGGGGAACTTATTTTGTGACCACAAAACCGTCATTTGAAGTTTAAGAGGATACCCAAAATTGGCATGTCCAAAGTATGTAAATTACACAATAGTTATATTCCAAAAACTTAAGAGTTGAGGGCTCCAGGAATATGGAACCCTTGGATTGCATACAAAGAACACTAATACAGAAAGCTGAAAATACTAAATTCCTTTCTGGGGTTATATAATTTCACCTTCCCTCACTATTTAATTTGAATGGGTTATGTTCCTCTACCTTATCATATTTACATTAACATATCACTCTACAGATTGGTCATATTTAGCTAGTCATATAGCAGTCTCTAGTGAGCAGCTATAGCCTTGTGATAAGGAAAAGACACACCACCCCATTTGTAATGATATTTTTTTCACTGAGGCAGCTCAGTTCCCCCAAAACACACAAAATGCTTTCACCCTTGCCCCTTGCACTCTCAGTTGGAAGTCAAACAACAACAAACAAAATGATTTAACCATGTATTATAGTTCACCTTTGGCTGAGTCAGGTTGGTGGAAGGAAGGACTAGCGGACACAATAGACTGTAAGGGTCTTGGCTGGAGTGCTGCAGTAATATGTTCCGCATCCAGGCAACACTTGGGCCAGAGCTGATTCAGAGCCACACAGAGAGGCTCAGGGGTGAGGGGGGTGTAGATGGGAGGAAAACACCAGCCTGTTTAGCCCCCTTGACAACGCGACACAGCCGTGCCAATTGTGCAATTCTAATGCACTCAACTCTCAACCGTGTTGCCATGTCCACAGTTTCCCGCAAACTGAGCAACTTTAAAAGAGATGCTATGGGTGAAAATGTATTGGTCAGAGTAGCAGGTTTTTGGGCAGTTTCTAAATTGCTATGGCATAAACACTGTCAGTTCACTGTGACCAGCTTCTGTAGACTATCAGGCAGGGAAGCAGGATGTTGCTGTGTACAGTGTGTGTGTGTGTTTGTGTGTGTGTGTGTGTATGTATAGAAAGCACAGCAGGCAACTGAGTGAGTGAAAGAAGAGCAGTGCCAGCACTACGCATTATGACAAATGATGTGAGAAAACAAACGCATTGGCTACTTCTTGTTTCCCTTGTTCATTGTATCCTAGTGGAGAAAGAGTGCACAGAAGCAATATTCCCCCACTTCTCACAATGGTTCTTGTTTAATAAAGTCAAGATCAAAGTTAAATGTCTCAGTTGAAAGATCACCTACTGATTAATTAGTATTCTGCACAGCAGTCTGAATATAACAGCGTACTATAACGTTATTGTAAGGCCTAAAACACATTGTCAGTTCTTATTTGACTTAAGGATGATAGTGTTGAATGGCTGCATTTTAGGTGGCCAAAAGTCAACAAAGAACCACGTAGACAAGCTTTTGAATTCAGACAATATATTGTATAAATTCCATCTAAAATTCATATTTTATATGGCTCTCTCCAATGTTTCAGAGTGAGCATAGTAAGGCAAGTGAGAAATGTAATAGTGGCTAGTAGATGAGCAGTTTTGTCATCTTTATTTTATTTCTCTATTAAACAATTTGTTGGCATGAAGATCATTCTGTGAATCTGAATCTGCATACAACAGCTACATGCAACTGATATACACATACATAACACATCAGTAGTCAACAAGGCAGTGTTGGGGAACTTCATAGTTCATCAAGCTACCAATTACTTCACACTGAAATAAGTTAAAATAGTCTTTTGATGAATATTTCTTTGCTAGGAAAGTCAGTTGAGAACCAATCCATATTTTCCAATGACAACCTAGCTATAGGGATTCAACTGCATGTACTAGACAAAATACAAAACCACATAAATAATTTTACAAATATAAATATAAATAAACAAAAAAACACTACATAATTCAAACGGGAAAATCTGAGCAAGCATATTAAAAATACACATTAAACTCACAGGAAATCAACTCCATATTTGGTTTGATGTTACTTAAAGGTGATGTGGCCACTTTAAAATAAACATGCTCACACCCCCTGATTACTTCCACTGATTTTCAGCTAACTGTAGCTAATGTTAGCAGAAGTTTGTATTGGCTTTTTAGAGGAAACTGGACAACAGGTTACAGCGTCTCTTGGCTCATAGACTACTTAGTCTGAGGACCCCATTTAACATCAATTTGAAAAAAGTGTGATTCTCCTTTAACAACTCCAAATAGTGCATGTCTATGCTTTGACAAGTGAGTTTCTAAATAAAATACTTCAACATTTTCAAAAAATGCTGGCCTGCAACGGAGTAAAAAAGCTTGTGCTTGATCTGATATAAAATGCATCAAACGGTGCTGTAACAAACACGTTTTAACCATCTTGCCAGCCCTCAACTGGAGCAGGCACGTCTGAGCAAATTAAAGTAGGCTGCAGGAGCTGTAAATCAAATTAGACTTTTCTAACTTTTGCAATGTCTCCAACTTCTAGGGTGTGAAATACTATGTTGATAAAAAATAATTAGGTATGACTGATCAATTGATAATTTGATAAATTGATAAAGGTAAGACTGATAATTGTTTATACATCTTTAATTACCTAATGTTCATGAAATTTAAAATCATTAAATGAGAATATTTAATCCCATTACAAAAACCGTGGCAATCAACACTCATGTACGTTACGCTGTAGGACGTGAAACGGTATTGCTTAGCACTTCACCCACGTTTTCTTTTTGCAAAACTAAAGTAGCTGTATATCCAGTAGTTTACACCGCTACATGGTGGAAAAAGTAACTAACTACCAAAAACATCAAACACCTAAATGTGCATTTACGAAGCTACTGCAAAATGTAGATAATGGTTCGTTTACAGACTAATACCTCAGTACCTCAACTTGTTGTCGTTTGATCTCGATTTGAGGAATGACTGTTAGCAGGATTTGCTAGCACAACATTGGATTAGGCTGCCAACAATCAGTTGATAACTTAAAACACGTCAATTCTAAGAAAGGCGGATTTAGGTAGACAGCTACAGTAGCTAACTACCACCAACCACAAAGACAGAAAACTATAACAGTACAATAAAATGTTAAATCACTGGAGTTTCCTCTTAGGGTTAACACGGCTTAACTTCGATGACCTGAACATACTGTCATGAGGATTAACCATACTTGATCAACTTAACGCAAAGAGCTCCCATCCGGAGTGACGTACTGTACAATGCATCAAGAAGGCGCTCTGCCAGCAAGAGCCACAAGGTGCATCAAGAGACATAAGAATTGGTCCATTAGAGAAGAAATAACGTCGACAATACATACTTGTGAAAAAAAATAAGTAGGCTATATTTTTGAAACATACAAATATGAAAGTTCGATTTAGGCTACTGGGATATAAATATAAGCACTCGTTAACGAGGGACGCTTAACAAGCATTTAGAACAAGTAGGCTTTTTCAGAGGCAAAACACCTTGACAACTACACGGCCAGCAACATCTTGACAGACGAATAACACACGAATCGCTTGATTTAAGCTGACACTTTGTTGGCAGGTGATGTCAAATGTCGGAACCACGTAAAATTTAGCTAGTCTACTGTAGAAAGCGTGCGCATTTCCAGAATATGTGCGCACTCGCGTACCAGTGTAAAATAACGCAATTGCTATATCCTTACACTATTTGACGCCTGACATTTCTACCAGCAATATGAAAATAGCCTACCTTGTTGAATCAAAAGAATGGCCACTCCGGTCAGCAAAACCCAGATCATAGGATTCTTCATAGTGCTTTTTGACGGTCGCCTCTCTGTGTAGTAGTAAAATAGTGTAGGCTGTTGTCGCTCAGATATTGTCTACAATCGAAATCCTCGGAAAAGTGAAGTGTAGCGGACTGCAGTTCCCGGTAAGTCCCGTGTCCCTCGATCTGACTGGGGGTGTTCTATTAAGCCAGCCCGGTTTGAATCGGGTAATGGCCCGTTACGTTAGCGGGTAAAATCGGTGAGGGAGGACTTCATAAACCTAAGAGAATATGCGCAGCTCAATCTTGTTGTGAACTTATCAACGGGGTAGCATGGTACTTTGCCCAGAAGCAAACACTGTATTTACTATAGAATATGTATGAATATGCAGTTTCATTGAGAAGTGGGACAAATCATTGTTATCAAAAGCAATCACCGTTGCATGTGATGACACAGAATTCTACTCATTACTAAACGTACTACCATCACTTTTGTTTTGAGACTTGTGTGTTTTGAACGCGGCACTTTGATCACGCCCTGAAGGCAGCTGCTTTCGTTTTAAAACCCGACTATGACCAGCTTATTATAACGCTGTAATGTAGTTGTTGTTGTTTTTTATGCAAACAGCATCAAGTCCCTCCTTAAAGCCATTCGTCATGATTTGTGAGAGTGTGCTTGGATAGTCTTCCAAAGGCACTGCTGTTCAGGAACCTGCTGTGATTCCCACTAACCAAGTAAACATCGCGGTTTTCTCGTAGCTTGCTTTGCGTGAGTTACAGAATAAGGTTTGCCTTGTTATTATGTTGTCATTTAATGTTTTTTTAAACATTGGACCATTTTCTAAAATGTGGTCTAATCCTTGAAGCAAACAATCTCTTTGAGAAGGTGGTCTATCTGATGTTTACATTGGTGAGACGATGTGGAATTTATTCATAATGTGGTATGCATTACGATAGTATACAGTCTTACATTGACTTAGATTTAGACATTTAGATGAGTATTATAATTTTGCTTATTGATTGTATTGTACATAGAAGGGAAATAGCCTGTATATTTTCAAAACTAGGCAGAATTAGACAAAAATTACGACGCTCTGAATAAGTAATCCCGAATAAGTAATCATAATGCAGCCCACGTAATTCTGGTATCACATCTTAGAAAAAAGTGTTGAAAGGCCCTGTCATGTTATTATTCTCTACAATGCCAGAATGTAGACCAAGATGACAACCTTTTGTAGGCTACTGCCCTCTCTTCAGCACTGGACAGCTCCCCGGCTTTCCCGATTGCACTTTACAGGTAGACTAAAATTAATTGCACTAGAGAAGACTTTTGATCCACGCTGTATATTATGTATGGACCTACTTTTATCCATACATTTTTGTTTTTCCCTCTTAGTCATATGGAAATCTGACTGATTTAATGCTGAAATCCTTTCTATACTGACATTCAAAGTGAGGAAAAAAATAAAACGATACACAGGTCTACAGTGATTTTATGATAGCACTTTTACAGGCCAGCAATGACAATGTGTTTACCTAATCACAAGCCAGGTCCAGACCTAACAACGTTTAGTAGTGTCCAGTAGAGGTAAAGCTGTTGTAAGATTATATAATACCTTATCAAACACAGATAATACCAGTGGAAAAGGTATTGCAAGAATTGTGCTGCTCCAGTGGATCAATAATGCCAACATAACATATTCATGCTTACTACTCTTGTTCTCATGCACCCAGTGTGGGGACCACTGCATTAACTATAGTTATTTTGCTATTGATCAAACATGTGCCCACGTCAGATTTGTCCAGTCACCATCCTTGTGGGTGGACAGCGTGTGTCAGACTGTAGCATAACACAACATTACATAAAGCTGGGTATCCCAAACCTTGTCTATGGCCCTCCAAATGTGTGATGTTTTAACCCTAAACTAGCTTTAATCACTCAACTAATCACTAAGCCATTGATTATTTGAATCAGATATGACATTTCATGGTTAAAACAAAAATATTAAACTTGGGATGCTTAAGAAGAGGTTTGGCAACAAATGTGCCATTTTGAGGATTAGAAAAGGCAGAGGAGCCAGAATTATTTCCTATGTCCCTGAGAAATTAAGGGCAGGTTACACGACACTAAGGGAACATTGACTTCCTGGGGCCGGTAAAGAAAGCAAAATTGTCTTTTAGACATTGCTGTGTACTCTCTTTTTCTGCATGTTCCTCAAAGCCTGAACAAAAGAGAAGCAGCAGAAGTGAATGTGTTTTTAATGCAAATGGGAAAAAGAATTAATCAGCTCAGCCAAGTGCAACCCCAGTCAGGTTCAGTGAAGAGCAACTGCAGTCAAGTCCAAGTGTCAATGAAATCCCCAAGATCAATTGTTGAAATCTAAAGCCAAATCCCAGTAGGAATGGCAGTACTGCTGCGGTGGAAAATGAGGCATGCGGGCAAAATTGATTATTTGACAATCCTGCTTAGTGTCACATGTCAAGGCAAGTCATAAGGATTATTATTGTATTCGTTGACATTCACTGAAACAAATACTCTGTGCCTGGGAAGAGGAAGGAATGTCCAGACAGAACAGAGAAGGTCTGTTTCCATTTGAAAGGGATCTTCAAATAACAATGTTCAATGGTTCCTGGAACCATTTAAAAAAAACTTTTGGCGGTAGATTTTCAAGCAAGTAGGTTGTCCATGTGTTTCTTTGAGTAACAAGTGTAATTAGTTCTTTACAAGACCCCATGACATTTTTCCTTGTTGTACTTACGGTGTACTCCAAGAGGTTCAAAGTGGAGGATAGAACCTTTTCTTTTCAGAGTGTATGAGTGACCCTCTTGACTCAGTGATCCATTCATTTAATTTCTACCTCCACTGGCTTGAGCCCCATCGTATACTGTATGAGTGGAATATATGGAAGCAGGCAGCTAGGGTACACCACCAAGCCTCTTTTGCATATTTCAAGTTGACTTCTGTTAGTTTGCATTGCATACCTCACCTTGCCCTATTCTGTGATTAGACAGCTATGTGTCTGAAAGAAATAAGCAAATAAGGAAGCGTACAAGACAGCATCCCTAGAGTATGGGTATAAGACTTAAAAAAAGATATTCCACACAATTTACATATATATGCACAAATGGGAAGTGTCAAGAAACTTGCAACAACACACTATCAGAATATACTCCAGTGCATTAAATGGAAACACATAAACTCCTTTCAGGAGACAGTGAAGTGAGAAGAGTTACCTTACGCCTACCAGATAAGGAGTAGGGTGATCTTGCACAGAGCGAGCAATGAATATGCCAGGAAATGCCACTCTGGGGATCTGCAGGCGAAAAGCTGCCTATTTAATAGCAACGATTTCATTGCATACTTATTCAACATGAGCACCGTTGTAGTGCATACAAAAGCGCCCAGAGTCTTATTAATCCACATCTAAATTTCATTGTCAGTTCTATTTCACTAGGAAACAACATAAGAAAGTGCCTGCAGTCTCTAGGAGGAGACGGATAATGGGAGGGCGGCGAACATGGAACTGTACTGGGAAGAGAAGGTTATGGAATTGGAGCAGGAATTGAGAAACCGATCGCACAGTGAGTTCGGATTGTGTTGTCGAGGTGTACTGCAATGCAATACACCTGCATTTGGGCCTTATACAATGAATAGAGGCTTCCTGCATGTAGACAAGGCCAGTCAAGCTCCCATTTGATGAGTTGATGAGTGGAACAACCATGATCTGGAGGTCCCAGTCATAATTAATCATGTTCTTGATAAATGAAAAAGCGTTTTCACCCCAGAAAGACAGATGAATTACCAGATATTTTTGTGTTGGACTTGTGATAATCAGTATAGAAATTCCCTGCAGTGGGTGCTGTAGAACAGTTTTCTAAGGTGTGTGTTGTTTGTTAATGTCCAGTTTGCCCAGCATAGTTTAGCTGGACCCCTTACATAAGAGGCATGGATCTTCTCTAGTTCCTGGCCAGAACCAAACCGATTCTCCTGATTCATGCCATACTGTCAATGCACTGATCATGCCCTTTTCTCACCTGTTTTTTTTTCCCACATTGTTTGATATCCCATTCGTAATTCCATAGATTGGATGAAAATATTTTTTATACCAACAATTTTCGATTTCATAACCGGAGCTTCCTTCATATAAATGTGCTAAACTCATAACTTCCAGAAATGCTGGAGTTTCACATAACTTTGAGGCATATTTGCACCTGAGGCAAAAATTCATGTGATTGGTTGACTCAATGGAGAAAGAGAAGCTTGCATTTGAAATTGGCTGAACGCTCTTCGATATTTAACCAAGGTTAGTGTTTGTCCCCACCCTAAGTCCTAATCCCTAACCTGTTTAAATTAAATGTTAAATTTAATGGTTTCAGAGTTGCAATGTGTGCTCAGCACTTTCCATTGAGTAAACCAATCACATTTATTTCTGTCATTAAGGAAGATCAGTCCCCAAAACAAGTACATAAAAATCCCTACCCACAAAAATCCTCCTGGTACGTTCATAAGTGAGCAACTCTAGGCAATGCTAGCATCATTGTTTTAATAGGTGAAGAAAAGGTAGCCTAAATTACACAGAAATTTGGAGAGCCACACTAGCGTTTCCCTAAGTTGCTCGCTTGTGGGAGTGCCAGTCAGATTGTGCAAAACAGTTTTGCTAAAGTAGCTAGATACAAATTACACACGCGGAGAAAAACTGAAGTTTTGATTGATAGAACCAAAATAAACTGCTCAAAAAAATTAAGGGAACACGTAATCATCACAGTTTAACACCAAGTCAATTAAACTTCGGAGATATCAATCTGTCCAGTTAGAAAACATAAGCGTTTGTGAATCAATGTCACCTGTTTTGGTACAAATGAAAGTGACAACAGCAAGACAACCCCCAAAAAGGGAATGGTTTTGCAGGTGGTGGACACAGACAATTGCTCTCTGCTTATCCTTCCTGACTGATTCTTCTCTAGTTTTGCAATTTGCTGGTTTCCTTGTCACTGCTGGTAGCATGCGGCGGTACTTGCAGCCCATTCAGGGTGCACAGGCAGTCCAGCTCCTTCAGGATGGCTCATCCTTACATGCTGTCGCAAGATGGTTTGCTGTGTCTCACAGTACAGTCTCAAAAGCATGGAGGAGATACCAGGAGATGGGCCATTACACAAGGAGAAGTGGACAGGGACATAGAAGGGCATCAACCCAGCAGCAGGACTGGTATCTGCTCCTTTGTGCGAGGAGGAACAGGAGGAGCACTACCAGAGCCCGACAAAATGACCTATAATGGGCAAACTGTCAGAAACAGACTCCATGAGGGTGGCATGAAGGCCTGACGTCCTCTAGTGGGACCTATGTTCACTGCCCAGCACCATACAGCTCGATTGGCATTTGCCAGAGAACACCAGAATTGGCAGGTCCACCACTGGTGCCTCGTTCTCTTCACAGATGAGACCTGTAACATCATCCAGCATGGCCGGTTTGGCGGTGGGTCAGTGATGGTCTGGGGAGGCATATCCTTGGAGGGTCGCACAGACCTCCATGTGCTAGCCAAAAGTACCCTGACTGCTGTTAGGTACTGGGATGAAATCTTTAGACCCATCGTCAGACCTTACGCTGGTGTAGTGGGCCAGGGACGCCGACAGGAATGACAGGGCCCGGGTCAGAATTTAACGTTTAGGACCCAATCCACGGGCCAAAAAATAAATGAATAGTAATTATATTACTGTCCAAAAAACAGGTCATAAACGTTTTATTGTTTAATGTTTTAATTCATAACTAAGCCACATTCAAACACAGGTTATTAATTATGTCACATCTTTTCAATTCATAACCTACTCAGTCCCAATCAGCCATTACTTAACTGCTACACATATTTAGACGTTCTCTTTTAGATTTGTCCTTCCATTTCTGTGCTCCTACTTTTGGTTGCATAGTGGCAATGTTTAGCCAGATAGCTACAGTACTGTAGTTAGGCAAATTTATTGGTTAAATTTGATTTTTTGGATTTGGATTTCAGTAAAAAAAACAATTACAGCATTTTGCAATTACTCACCCGTCAGAAAGCAGTTCCGCACCAATGCCCGAAGTTCCGTATAAAAATATGAAAAATGGAATTACATGTTCCAAAAAAAGCGCTAACTCAGAGTTCGACGTTCTTCTTAGCTTTGCTAACAATTAGCTTAGGGTTCCTGGTAGCTAGCTACAGAGAGTTGGTTTAAGTCTCCTTTCGCTTTGCCATTTTCGTAGTGTATGCTGTAGTAGACAAGGGAGCAACTGACTGTTTGTCATCCTGATCTCTAGTTGCCATTATAGTTTCTTACAGTAAGCAAACTTCGCTCTTTACGGCATACTCATTCTATATATAATGTCATCCAGATAAAACGAGCGTTCACAAAATAAGCCAAGGAGGAAAGCCTGCCTCGCAGAAGGAGATTGGCTAGAACGGGATTGGCTGGGAAGTAGTGGCATGCTCCAAAAATGATAAAATGACATTCCACTGGCACTTAACGTTTGTTTTTTTTTTACTGAATAAATTTGTTAGTTACCGGGAATGTAACTCCGGTTATATGAGTGGAGC